>CAWUFW010016688.1:0-297331 GCA_963921515.1 Calotriton arnoldi | reverse complement strand
ATTGTTTTTGCTCATCATGCCATTCCAGTTTGAACCCAGCCATATGCAAATCAGTCTTGACACTGTGCATTTCAAAGCTTTTCTTACTTTGTATGTGTGCTGCACAGTGCAGCACGCATGCAAAGTTGGAAAATAAAGGAGAAATGAAAACATTTCTCCTTTTAGCGCCTGCTTTCCAATGGCGTTCATTTCTGGCACTAAACCATCACTAAACCCTGTCTCTACATGTTAGTAGATAGGGTTTAGCGTACAAAAGCATGGGTGGTTGCATGGTAACGCCCATGTTTCACCAATGTAACGCCCCCTTGACGCAAAGTAATGCAAAGCGGCGTTTCGCTGCTTTGCGTTAATTTTCCATACAAATCAATGCTAATACCACTTAGCGTCGGTTTGTTAATCCCCAAAAGGTTTAGCGTCGGGTTAGCGTTAAAAATTAATGCTAACCCAACACTAAACCTTTGTGAATTTGCGTCACAGTATATATATTTTATATGAATCAGCCTGAATTTGTTGTACGGCGATACCGCCTTCATTTGTTGACAGCATTACTGCCATTGACTAGCCGCTGTCAATGTTGTTGCTTGCTTCCACTCACTCTCCTTCCCCTGTTCATGTTAAAACAAAAATAAATGCTATGACACAAAGACATCGCTGACTGCGTCATAGTGATGGAAATCCCCCAACAACAGACTTCCTGCCTTCTCCTATATCCAGCCAACAGCAAAAAAAAAAAAACACTATGATGCGGCCAGCTCTGCCTGTGCGGTAGCACTATTTAAAAAAAGATTCAGCCAAGCTGCACAGCAGCTACGCTGCTGTAAAACATGGCTAAAAACATTGACAAAGCCAATTACCCTTGTAGACAAAGACCTATTGGGTTTGCCAGTGCTTGCATTTGGAAGCACCCATTTTGCAAACATTCTAAATTGGTTTACCTTTGCAAGATTTTCCACAGCCAAGTATTTGATATCGGGGAATACAGATGGGAAAATATATTGAAACTAACTTTGAGAACAGAGAAATAACAGTAGGCATTTAAAACATTTTCTGCCTGGACTGGAGTTCAAATGACACCAAATCTGACTTAAAAATCCACAGACATTTAACTGCTTTATTAGCATATAATATGAACTTTTCTGTCATAGTTTCTCGCTGTATCCGGTAAGGAAACTGTTGTAGTAGTGCTCTTGCAAATACCCAACATTATTACACAGTTCCATCAGGGATGTAATGCATCCATTACCTACTGGTAATTGCATTACTCCTAACACTACTTTTGCCTAGATTATTTACATGTGAGAGGCGTCAAGCCTCTCACATGTAACAAAAGACTTTCTTATTCAAGTTCCTCCAACCCTCTCTACATCCTGTTTCCGTTGACTCAAGATCCTCTGTTGGACGTAGGCCTAGTCTGAAGAGGGTGGGAAGGAGGGGTTCATTATTTTGGGCAAAAGAAGCATTAGGAGTAATACAATCACTGGTAAGTAATTGATGCATTACCTCTCATGCCGCTTTTGCCATGGTTAATTACATAAGAGACCTAACAAGTAATGATAGAACAGGACAACAAATATTCAATGTTACAGAACACAAGTATTCTTTATTGAACTGCTGCTAATTGGTTATTACTTCATAACCAAAAGCACTTTTGATCCCAAAAAATTCTCTAGTTCCACTTCTTGAAGGACCCAATAATGTTTGATAAACTTAGACGGAGACGCCAACATCGCAGCCCCGAAGATTTCTAACAGTGATGCACCTTAAGCCTCTGCTAATGTTGGACTGAAAAATATGTCTAGCTGACTCCTTCTAGCATTGTGCGAGTTAAGTTAGCATTTGCTGCACCATTTTGAATTCAGCCGCTATTTTGTGCCATGATCGAAATGAAGCTTCTGTCTCGTACTGTCTGCCTCAGCAGAAAAGCAGCCTCAATTGTTTCTTTTTATTTAAGGTTGAGCTTTGTTGCACTAATGAATAGCTCGTTTTGTGTTTGCATGCCTTTCCTCATATGTATGCAAAATGTACAATGGTTCTGTCGGGTATAACCACAATATTTCTTAAAATATAATTCAATTTCAAGAACAAGTTATTGACTGGCACTATCCACGTTAGGAACCAATGACGCCATTGTCATCAAGGCTGCAGATAAAGGCGGCGCGGTGGTGCTGCAGAATACCAGTGATTATGTGGAAGAAATAGAACTCCAATTGGGAGCCAGAGACAGCTACCGCCCCATACCCAAGGATCCCACTACGGAGATAAAATCACTGATTGAGAAGTTAACAACTGATGGATTGACAATGGGATTCCTGAGTCAACCGGAGAGTGATTTTCTAAACAAAAAAGAAGCCAGGATTCCTACAATATATACTCTGCCCAAGATACACAATCGCTTGGAGAAGCCACCCGGCAGACCCATCGTGTCTGGGTGCGGATCGATCTTAGAACCCCTCAATCAGTTTATTGATCATTTTTTGCAACCATGGATACCAGAAACCAAATCATTCGTACGTGATACCATTCACATCATCCAACTGTTGGAAGGTCAACCGTATGATATCCAAACCCAATTACTTGTCACACTTGATGTGTCCTCCCTCTATACCTCTATCCCTCAGGGCAAGGCGCTCTTAGAGGTCATTAGAACTACATTGGACAAACGGCCAAGGCCACATTGGATACCCACCGACTTCTTGATTGACCTTTTGGAAATCGCGATGAAGCATAACTACTTCATCTTCAGGAAGCAATTCTATTACCAGTGCAAGGGCGTCGCGATGGGAGCCACCTATGCACCTAGTCTGGCTAACATCTTCATGGACGCATACGAAGAGGAACATCTCTATAGCCATGACAATCCATATATAAACCAAATTTCGGTTTGGAAACGCTATATAGACGACGTTATAATGATTTGGTCAGGCACTGAAGACGACCTCAAGCAATTTCGCGACTGGCTCAATGCAAGATCGAGTGACATCCAGTTCACTATGACCAACAGTAACAAAGCCATCGATTTCCTTGATCTAACATTTAAAGTGGAGGATGGTTACCTGTTTTGTTATCTCTACCGCAAACCCACTGAAAGGAATACACTCCTCAAGTATGAATTGCACCACCCGCGCAGCCTGAGGGATAACCTACCCTATGGTCAGTACCTCAGGCTGAGGAGGAACTGCACCCGGAGAACAGACTTCTTCAAAGAAACAGAGACCCTTACCATCCGCCTGAAAGAGAGAGGCTATCCTACAGGACTGCTGAAACGCGCACGCAAACGGGCGTGGTATTGCCCGCGTGACCTATTGCTACAAGTGAAAGAGAAACGGGAAAAAACTGAGAACATTGTGTGCGTGACTACATTCAACTCCAAAAGTAACGACATCAAAAAAATTGTGAAAAAGTATTGAAATCTCGTCTCAAGTGAACTCCATACCACAGATGATTCGCTCTTTACGTTCAAAAGGGGCAGGAGCATAAAAGATAATGTAGTCAAAGCGTACCTTGACTCCCCCAAACCACTGAATTTGAGAAACCAATTGGGCCTGCCTCCTGTAATCGGTCACCACAAATGTGGTCACTGCAAAGCCTGCCCACTGACTGTGGAAGGTTCCACCTTCATACACGCCAACAGAACATATAAGTCACTGAGCTTCACAAACTGTAACAGCACCAACCTAATATATGTTATTTGTTGTCCTTGTGATCTACTTTACGTGGGCCAGACCTCCCAGAAAGTAAAGGCTAGAATATTACAACACATGAGCCGCATAAGATGCAAGGTACAGGGCGCCCCATTAGTTGACCACTTCCTGTCACAGAACCACCAGCCAGAAAGTATGAAATGGTGGGTGGCCGAGAAAGTCTGCCCTGCTCCAAGAGGTGGGTCGATTTCAGTGGCCTTGAACTGAAAGGAATGCAGGTGGATACACTCCCTTAACACTGTTATGGAGGGATTGAATGAATTCGAAGAAACATCAAGACAAATGGGCCAATTGTAATATCTCAATGCAGACACGTAGTACCACTACCACAACCTTGCAATACAACGCATGCACTATGTGGTGTCATCAGTATAATGTCTAGCACAGGAACAGACCCCGTCTGTAACGTAAAATGGGTTATTTCATAGCTAACCATTTAAGCCGGAATACCACACCTTATTCAGCCATATGTGTATCCATATTACCCAAATGTGTCTGATCCTCATATGGCCACCCATTGCATTTACTGTGTTTATACTCATTATTCTAGACCAAATGCTGATTACCTCAAGAATGCAGAATGTGTTAATGTGTAGCTAACCATTTGAGCCGGAATACCTCCTATATGTGTAATTGTATTACTCAATTGTGTTTGCCCCTGATCAGGCCGTGACTCCACTGTAATATATGTGCACCAATGTAACATGAATTACTACTGTCACTACTGTAATATATGTGCACCGATGTAACGAGAATTACTACTGTCACCAGATGCAATAACGTATTTTATACGACACTAGCGGGTTGCTTCAATTTGTCTCTATACTTTGAACAACATATCACTTCATTATTCAGGGTAGACACCCGTGTTCATGTACACACGACGATTTGTGCCCAGCCCTTTTAACTTGATTCCAACAATCACCACGAGGCACGTACTGGCCGGCTCATGCGTACGTCATTATGTCCTAACGTAATACTGTCACGCTCGGCTCCCCAGCGTTTGTTGCCTGGCAACAAGACATGCGGGCACTCAGCTGCTGCACGCTACACGTCACTTTCAGACGTGCACGCGGACGCCTCTCGACGCATCAGCAGCCTTATCTTCTGCCTGTCAGACGCGTTCCAGCAGACCGACTTCATGCGGTTGCACGGCAGGAGTCTCCACTGCCTATGTGCTTTTAATCTCGGATTCGATTCCACCATCAATTCTACAGGTGAGCTACACATGGCCACACTGGGAAACACTCACTCATCTTTAGATAATTGAGCGCGAGTAACCGGCGCTTTCATCTCTGTTCACCGACGTTCACGAGTAATCTCACCTGGAATTCGTATATGGCTCTACACAAGATCTGCCTCGGTGAGCCTTTATCTATGCGCCAGCAGGGGTGTACAAATCGATTGCTAATAATGAAGGGCGGGCGCACTTGCTGCATAGGTAGACCCCCACACTTAGTACGCGACTCACCAACGCGTTTGGTCTCAATCTCCCTCCCGCTTGCCCCTCAAATGCCACATGGGCTTTTCAATCGGCGCGCATATACCGCATTTCCACCTACTTTGGTAATGCCTCTCCATACCTCACCCCCATTAACTAGATGGGCCACGCTTATATGACTCTACCCCAGTGATTCCTTTTCCTATATGCCTGCAGGGACATGCAATCTGATCTCTAACAATTAAGGGCGCGCGTATTTCCAGCATGGGTCTACTTCCGCAAATAGTAGGCGACTCACCAGCGCATTTTGAATCTCCCTCCCGTTTGCCCCTCAAATACCATATGGGTGAGATTTATCAGCGCGCACTTACCGCACGAGTGGGTCTTCATTGCCCACCAAGTTTTCCATACCAGCGGTTCACCCCAACCTTGATTGCACTGTTTTTACCCCCAGGAAATAACTAGATGGGCCATCAACCTGGATTCTTACCGGTTACCGTTAGGTGAGTTTTCACCACCTTTTGCCCCCACTTTTATTTATTTTTGTGGTCATTGGAACACACTTCTAATTCCATGCAACAAGATGCTAACGCACGCTTTAACTAACTCTGCAGGCTGCCAGCCCTCTCCCCTACTTGAGTCCTGATGAAGACACGCCAGATGTTATAATATCGTACATATAGGGTTGAAACGTCGACGATATCCTGGTCCAGTTCAAGGCCCCGCTCACAAAATACTGAAATTGAACAGAGCAGCAGGGTCATTGTGTTGCTTCTTACCCTGGCCTCTTTCAAACATGTATATATTTTAACCACCTTGTACTTATCACGCACTTATTGTGTCACTGATCACACCATGTCACTTGTTCACAACTCACATTAATTTTCACGTTGTTGGCAGCCGTGTATGCAACAAATTTCCTTATATATGGGTGAATATAAATGATGACATTTATATAAAATATCCTAACACCCAAAAAACCTGATTCAATTGTGGTTTTTGCACCTCTGATTTATTTTATTTTTGTTTTGTGTTCCTTCTAAAACGTTTTTCACACTCATTCTTTGAAGGAAATAACTTGTTCTTGAAATTGAATTATATTTTAAGAAATATTGTGGTTATACCCGACAGAACCATTGTACATTTTGCATTACTATACCCAGGTTCTGAGGGACACAGGGTCACCCCATTGTTTATTGAGCGTTTCCTCATATGTAGCCCCACTCCCACTCTCAGAGAGATGGGAACGGGCTGAGTAAACTTGAAGCTAAGATAGTGTGTTCCTGGTCTCAGGATAGTAGCTAATCCTTCTGTACCTCCTTTGTTCTTCTGTGCCCAGGCTGGAAAATTCCAGTCTGGGCGTGTCTTAGAGGTGTCAAAAATGTATATCTAACTTTACCTTGTGGACGGGGGTCAGTCCCTCGGCAGCTATCTAAGGAGGCTGGTCAGACTGGACTCCGCTCGAGCGAATACTAATAAAATAACTTTGCGTTGTATTCTCTACTGTCTGACCGACTCTTCATTTGTATGGAAGGCTGAGAGGTGGTCGTGAGTGACCCGGGTGGCCCTAATCGGGTCACTTTCTTCAGTTGGCGCCCGAACAGGGACTCCATCGGGTGAGTGACCCATCTTTGCCCGCGGACGGGTGAGGAGGACGGGGCCACGTCAGGTCGGACGGACGGATCGAGGATCCCTGCACGATAGAGTCTCGAACTCGCAGCTGGTCCGTCTATCTGACCGGGCGGTGCCTCGGCTAGCGGTCATCCCGGCTGGGGTCCTGAACGGCGAAACCCTTGGATCTGACCGTTTGGTCCGAAGAGTCAGCAGTGAGAATAACTTTGTTTGACCTGAGTGCACCAGGTGAGTTTGTTTTGGGCCATGGCGCTGTTTTGTTTGAGTTTGGTACGGACTGAGGATCGTTTTTGGACAAGCGCTTGAATTTGTTTGAATTCTTTGTGACCATGGTGTTGCTTTGATTCGGGTTTGGTGAGGTCTGTGGACCGATTTTGGTAAGATATTTGAAATTAATCGCTTGGCATCATTAGTGAATGCGTTTTGTCTCAAGATGCCTTGTTTTAGTCGACTGTGTTGTGTGAGTTGTCGTTGTTGTTCTACTGATGCTCGATTGAAGGAAAGGCAGGCTGCGCCCCCAGAGGGCACCCCGAACTTTGACATGTACGTCAAGCACGGCCTTGGCCCTATTATGTTTAGTACATTATGGCACAAATATACGAGGGACAATGCCGAGTTGCAGTGGCCATTAACAGGTACCTTTGATGAACAAAAATTGAATTTGCTGCAGTATAAATAGGCAGTCGATGTTTGATCATCTTCAGATATGGCAGAAGGAAGCTAAGCAGAGGCGGATGAAGGCAGAAAATGAGGCCCGCAAAGGGAGAATGCAGACAGTGACGCTGAAAGAAGTAGCGTATGATAGAGAGAAAGTAGAAAAAGGTATAGAGTGTGCTGATAGAAAGTTTTGATTGCAATGTGACAAATCCTATGTTGCCCGAGAGGAAGGCAATACATTTGTGGAGGAGTTGTTAGACACCCGGCCCCGCCTCCATATGCCCAGCAGAGAGTATACCATGTTGTGCCACAGCCCCCACCAGCTGTCTCTGTCTCTTCTGCCCCCGTTGTTAATGTTTCTTCTGTCATTGATTCAGTTGCTCTAACAGCTGCACCTCCTGTCCATTCTGTGGCTTCGCCCTCCACGCCTGAGATAACTGCTAGTGTCCCTGCTATGCCTATTGTGTCGATGTCTTCTCTTTCTCTGGCCCTTACACCCACAACCCAGTCATTGACGACATTGGTGCCTACCCACTCGGTTACTATCCCTTCCCTCTTCCCTCACTCCCTGGCAGCATTAGGTAGTGGCACGCCAGTTCGCGGGCTGGGGGATGTGAGCTGGGTGACAGCTAGGGAACGGTTGGGACGAATTTTATTACGATCGGATGTGGGGGAGGAAGAGAAGAAGGCGGTAGCGAATCAGGCCGCGCAGTGGGCCCGTCATCCCATCTATAGTACTGAAGATGTGTGGAGTGTGATGAGAAATTATGAGCCGTTTGTGCAGCAGCATGCCCTCAAGCACATGCCGGCTACACTGATTGGATTGTGGGAACAGTGCTTCAATGATATAGCACCCCACATTATTTATGATATTAGAGATAATGTATATGTAGCTGGCATGGCACCTGAGGAGGTTTTCGGAAATGTCGCAACATTGGTAGCTTACCGTAGTAGGTTGTTCAAGAAGAGCCCGACCACAGTATCCCAGTTTCCAATGAGGGAAGTCCACCCCATATATCACCCTGAGTTGCCAGAGCTTCGGGATCAGCATGATGCTGTCATTAGACCAAAGGTAGAGGCCCGCTTCCAAGATCAGTGGGTCTATACCCCATGGAAGAGGAGTGAGGTGTTATCCCTTAAGACTCAGTTACCTGACCCTAGGAAAAATCCTACTGCATATTATAAGGAATTGACAGAGGCCGCCTCCTCGACAGTAATGACGCTTGCCGATATTGAAATGTTTTTTCAGTTATTGGTGCCCGTCAACATTTGGAGATAGGTGCACACGCAGGATCACGCTGTAGAATTGGGTGGTACATGGGATCAGATTAAAGTATGGGATAAGGAAAGGAAGCCTGGAGAGAAGCCAAAGTATCTCAATACTAGCTTTATCCGGCCGAATTATCACGGATATGCACTCTTATTCCTCCGAGAAGGGTAGATTGGGACAAGTTAGCGGCATGTTGTCAGAAGAAAAATGAGAGTGTGTCCGATTTTTTCATGCGGTTTGAGGGTGTGTTTTTGGATTGCAGCGGACAAGATTTGTCAGTAGAAGGGGGTGTTCGATTGTTTGTCAATAGATTTGTTATGAACCTGCTCCCGGAGATCGCGACTCGCTTGCAGGCTTTGGAGAGCACGTGGACGACATCTTCCCCTTCCGTAATTTTGAGTATGGCACAGTATTACGAGCACAGGGAAAATGAGCAGAAGGAGAAGGTGGAGAAGAAGCATAAGGAGTTGAAAATGAAGGTGTTGTTACAGCAGGCATCTAGGGGAAATGGACGGGGTCGTGGTACTGGTCCGGCCCGGCAGCTTCCCCATACTAGCAGGAATGCTGCGCCTATAGGGCCGAATCAGTGCGCGTATTGCAAAGAGGAGCGGCACTGGCGTAGCGAGTGTCCGGTGTTATTGCAGAAAGTTGCGGCCCCTCGAGGACAGGGTTCTCGTGGACGGGGTCGCAGAGCAAGTGATCGGGACAAGGTTCGGGAGGATGGGACATCGCAGGGTCACTCTGATCAGAACTATTTTGATGAACATCGTGGAAGACAGAACTATCACAATGATTATGATCTGGACGAGGTGACAGGGATGTCTCACAGCTAGGACAGCCAGGGACAGGGTGAGGGACCAGTTCAGATACCTGTAGATCAGTGCAGTCCTTATGTCACCGCAGATTTGCAAGGCTCAGTTAAGAAATTCTTAGTAGACACAGGTGCAATGAATAGCTCTGTTTCTCGTTCGCTGGTCCCCGGGGCAGCTCTGTCTGGCCAAAATAATGTTTCGGTAGGCTTTTCAGGTATACCGGTTGTGAGCACCATTTCCAAGCCACTTGCCTTGACTATTAGTCCCTTTACTGTGACAGTATGGTTAAGCTGTTGCTACATTTGGCTCACCATGGACATAAAGTGTCCCTTTCTAAATTTCAATATTGTCAACAGGAGGTCACATATTTAGGTCACCTACTGTTGAAGGAGGGTAGGATATTGACCCCTGAGCGCATTACCGCCATTGTAAAAATGCCCATCCCTAAAACTCAAAGGGATGTATGTGCCTTCATTGGCATCACTTCCTACTGTCGACATTGGATCCCTAATTATTCATTACTAATAAAGTGTCTACTAGCACTAACCACTAAAGACGTGCATGAGCCCCTGCCATGGACGCATGAATGCCAGCAGTCTTTTGAGCAACTAAAAATTGCACTTTGCTCCGCTCCTATGCTTGGCACCCCTGACTATGCGAAGCTGTTCATGTTGTATGTACACGAGATGGCTGGTTGTGCGCTTTCTGTCTTAACACAGGCCTTTGAAGGTAAGCAACGGCCGAGTGCTTATTTCTCTGCTTTGCTTGACTCCGTTGCCAGAGCCCTCCCGAGCAGTCTAAGAGCGGTCGCGGCTGTGGCCATCTCTATAAGGCAATCGGCTGGGCTCGTACCTGATACTGACCTCACAGTCATGGTACCGCATGCTGTGGACACTCTTTTGAATAAGACCAAGACACAGCACCTTACAAGTGCACGTCTGACCGGTTATGAGCTAACTCTTTTCGCCCCGCATATTACGATAAAAAGATATGCCACTCTGAACCCTGCCACGTTACTACCCCTTCCTTCTGAGAGTGAGGAAATAGACATACATGATTGTCTGTTTCGAACGGAGGAGGAGACAAAGGGACGGGTAGAGCTGACTGATGTTCCCTTATCTGACCCCCAAGGGGAACTATATGTCGATGGCTCTTGTTTCAAATTACCAGATGGCACCACCACTGCAGCATATGCACTCACAACATTGCACACAGTAGTTGAGACATCACGAGTCCCTTATCAGTCCGCCCAGGCAGCTGAGTTAGTCGCCCTCATTAGAGCCTGTGAGCTAAGCGAGGGACTGGCCGTAAATATCTACACTGACAGCCAGTATGCCTTCGGGGTCGCTCATAATATTGGGCGGCTCTGGGCAGAGAGAGGGTTCCTTACATCCCATGGGTCACGTATTCAGAACGGGCCCCTTTTACATAGGCTTCTGTCTGCCCTGACACTCCCTAGGAAATTGGCTATAGTGAAGTGCAGTGCCCACAAGGCAATCACCGATGATGTGGGGATGGGAAATGCATTTGCAGATCAGATAGCCAAGGAGACAGCTCGAACAAAGATGAAAAAGATGTTGTAGCGGGTCCTGCTAGGTGGGTACCCGAGGCCACCATGTTTGAGGACACTCTGGACAATGTCAAAGAGATCCAGAGTGAGGCAACAATTGAGGAGTTAGCGGTATGGCAGGAGAGTACGGCACGTTTGGATGAGGATGGGTGCTGGACTGATAAGCCAGAGAAGCAGAGATGGATGCTACCGGATGCATATGTCCTTCCTGTGGTTACTATGGCGCAGGGGCCAGCTCACATTAGTGCGAAGGGGATATGTAAGCTGTTAGACCCTGTATGGCAGAATGGCAACATTCCTAAAGTTGCTGCTCACCTAGTGAAGTACTGTATGGTATGCCTGGTGTATAATCCTGGAAAAGGCACCCCTACACTTCCTGGTAATTTTGCACCGCCTTCCTTCCCGTTCGAGGTTCTCCAGATGGATTTCATAAAAATGGAATGAGTCAACAATCTGAAATATCTGTTAGTAGTTGTTTGTGCATTCAGTAAATGGATTGAAGCTTACCCCACTAAAGAGAACACAGCCATGGCGACGGCGAAGGCGAAGGCACTCTTAAAAGAGTTCTTCCCGCGTTTTGGTTTGCCCCGCTTGATGTGGAGTGACAACGGAAGTCACTTCAACTCAAAGGTTATTCAGTTGGTGTGTGATTGTTTGCACATCAAGCAGAGATTCCATGCTGCAAACCATCCCCAGTCAGCAGGTTTGGTTGAGAAGTACAATGGTACTCTCAAACTGAAGCTGGCAAAGATCAAAGAGAGCACAGGATTGCAATGGCCAGATGCTTTACGCTTTGCCATTAGCTCTGTTGTCTACAAGAGCTACAGCTCACTCTAGGACAGGATTGTCACCGTACGAGGTCGTGTTTGGCCGCCCGGCAAATGTCTGGGGCGTCCCGTGACCTCGACGTTTCTCTGAGATAGAATACCCCTTGCTTGTCGATTATTTGTTGACTAAAAACTTGGCTCTATTCACCAACAGATTTATGAAGCTTTACCGCCAATCCCCGAGGGGCCAGGCCACGATATCTGACCCGGTGATTTTATCTTGGTGAGGAACTATCAGAGAAAAGGCAGTTTGGAGCCGCGCTGGAAGGGGCTTCTCCAGGTCCTCCTCACCACCTGGATGGCAGTGAAGGTAGACGGTCGGAAGAATTGGATACACTCTAACCACTGCCGGATGGTGCCCCTTCCGTTGCCCTACGACCAGCGGACACTCGATGGGATCGGCGACTCTGAAACGGAGCACACGCTTCGTTCCCTTCTCAGATGCACGACTGACATGGGCACCCACCGAGGAGGAGAGCAGCGCAGTATTGAATGAGGCAGTGCCACCTGCGACTAAGGCCATCCAGGAGCCCCAGCTTGTTGGCCCATCTGTGTTTGAGCCCCAGCCCACTGAGCCCCAGCCTGCTGGCTCATCTGTGTTTACGCCCCTGCCCATTGGTCCCTCAGAGTCTGAACACCTTTTTCCTGACCCCTCTGTGCCTGGAGTAGTTAGGTACAATCTGCGCCCCCGACGGAAGAACAGTGCACCAAAGGAAAAGTCAGATTAGTAGGGATGGACTGCGAGGATAAAGAATAGGGTGTACCTTGCCTGTGGTACCAACGGTAGCTTAGGGAAAGGGAGATTGGTGCATTGTTCAGACATTGGACAGGGTGAATTCAACGTGCTTCCCCAGAAAACAAAGGGGGGATACACTACCCTGTACGACGTGGGATTTCTTCAGAAAGGGCTGCAATCGCGCAGCTCCACCAAAAGTGCTCAACAGCACCACCGTAGATGAACAATAAGAGTCTACCAGCGAGGCTATGACGGACGCTGGGAACGTTGCCCCTTTTCTTGCCTTATCATCGTTGGCTCCATTACATGTCCTTTCCTCTGATTCAACAATGTACCCATTTGGTCACCCCATTATGGAGGAAGAACAGCCTTTTGCAGCCCCGTGTTTCGGGCAGAATGGGTCTGGTTGGTCTGCTTGGTCTGCTAAGAAGAAAGTGCTCTGTGCTGTTTTTGTATTGTTACTGTTGTTGATTTTGGGGTGGGGGGTGTCCTGGGTTTTGGAGTGCTATTGTAATGCCCCATCATGTGTTATATACAAGATTGTTTCTCCAGTTCGTGCCAAAAGAGCAATACCAAGCAATGTATTTCTAGATACGTACAGGAAATTCTTTGGTGAAGGTACAGCTTGTTATCCTACTGAATCTTTTATGATTTTGTGGACTGCTTACCCATTGTCACTGGTTAATTATACATATGTTCACCCACCACAATTTGTAGAGGTAAAGGGTGAGTTCCGGATGGGATATCCCGGTCCCTGTTTGTACTATAGGAAGCCACGAGGGAAGGGATATCCAGGTTGTAACATTATTGTGTATTGCGACAATCTGTATATGGAGGAACAGAACATTACTTTAACGGGTTGGCATTATCAAGATTTGACAGTCACTCGAGAAGCAGGTTACTATCCAGCATGCTGTCCGATAGTAAATAGTACTGACGCTTTCTTATACATAAATTGTTCTGGACTGATATTGTTCAAGAATACAATGTCTTTAATGAAGAAAGATGATCCAAGTACAATGGGGATGAATACCAGATATGCTCCTGTAGATTACCAAGGTCCACTTTATGCACACCCAGGATTTAACTTCTTGTCTAATGGTACTTATTCCAATGTTCATAATGGTACCGAGGACGTGGCTTTGGGAATGGTGCTTCCTCATGGGGTTACCAAAGGGGATGATGGACGGAGCGTTTGAACAAATCAAACACTCACCCCCAGTCAACTGATCTGGGTTTAATCCATCATCATTCTTTAGCTCACTCCACCACCCCAGTTCAGACATGGCCATATGCAAATCAGTCTGACCCTGTGCCTCATGGGAACAGTCCAGCCCGAACTGCCAAGCCATGTCTTCCCTGGACCGGAAACAAGCATCCTGGGACCGGTTTCTGGCTATTCAGCCGTCATCAGCCAGGCTAGCTTGAATCCAGTGGCAAAGTGAGCAAGGGACCCACGTCTGGGCATACCCTGCCAACTTAGGGCGAACAAAGCGATACCAAAGGGGATGATGGACGGAGCGTTTGAACAAATCAAACACTCACCCCCAGTCAACTGATCTGGGTTTAATCCATCATCATTCTTTAGCTCACTCCACCACCCCATTTCAGACATGGCCATATGCAAATTAGTCTGACCCTGTGCCTCATGGGAACAGTCCAGCCCGAACTGCCAAGCCATGTCTTCCCTGGACCGGAAACAAGCATCCTGGGACCGGTTTCTGGCTATTCAGCCGTCATCAGCCAGGCTAGCTTGAATCCAGTGGCAAAGTGAGCAAGGGACCCACGTCTGGGCATACCCTGCCAACTTAGGGCGAACAAAGCGATACCAAAGGGGATGATGGACGGAGCGTTTGAACAAATCAAACACTCACCCCCAGTCAACTGATCTGGGTTTAATCCATCATCATTCTTTAGCTCACTCCACCACCCCAGTTCAGACATGGCCATATGCAAATCAGTCTGACCCTGTGCCTCATGGGAACAGTCCAGCCCGAACTGCCAAGCCATGTCTTCCCTGGACCGGAAACAAGCATCCTGGGACCGGTTTCTGGCTATTCAGCCGTCATCAGCCAGGCTAGCTTGAATCCAGTGGCAAAGTGAGCAAGGGACCCACATCTGGGCATACCCTGCCAACTTAGGGCGAACAAAGCGATACCAAAGGGGATGATGGACGGAGCGTTTGAACAAATCAAACACTCACCCCCAGTCAACTGATCTGGGTTTAATCCATCATCATTCTTTAGCTCACTCCACCACCCCAGTTCAGACATGGCCATATGCAAATCAGTCTGACCCTGTGCCTCATGGGAACAGTCCAGCCCGAACTGCCAAGCCATGTCTTCCCTGGACCGGAAACAAGCATCCTGGGACCGGTTTCTGGCTATTCAGCCGTCATCAGCCAGGCTAGCTTGAATCCAGTGGCAAAGTGAGCAAGGGACTCTTGTGTGTTTTGCTTCCTCATGGGGTGCCTTGTAAGTACAGTAAACAAAATATAAGGTGGGTTAAAAGGACGTCAACAAAGGAATTTTGCGACGGAGTGACAGACCTGGAGGTCAATAATTATAGTAATGGTATCACATTTGGGTATATACTTTCCTCCATTATTACGTTTGGTGGTACCGCTATGGCCAGGGGTGAAAGGGCTAGGGAATATTTTGGATGTAAGCTGCAGATACTGTCTAACTCTACAGTAGCGGCTTTGCGTGACATCACCACCCAGTTGGAAAGTATGCGAATATACTCCGAGCAAACAAGATATGCAGTCGATTTCATCTTAGCTAAGAGCCGTGGTGTGTGCGCAGTAGTAGGAGACCAGTGTGTAGTAGGGATCACAAATATGGAAAAGAATATTACCCAACACATTTTAGATATTTTGGAGAATGTCAAGGGGATGGAGAGCGGAAATTGGGGTTGGTCCCTCTTTGGTGGATGAGGTTGGATTCTGGAAAAAGTGATCTACTTTGTTGTGATTCTAGTTGTCTGTTGCATTCTGGTGCAGTGCCTTCCCTTATGCTGTTCTTACTGTACAACGCTCCTCACCCCTAAGCCGCAGAAGACAGTCCGTGACACTACTGCAATTATGTTGCAGAAGGATAGTCACGAAATGATGCAAATAGATGAGGGCATTTTTGGTTCTAGCACCTCCCTTGCAACTTCTATTCCTGATATTGAAAATATAGATAATTTTCAGTGTTGATGGCCTTATGCATCTCGAACAACACCCCTAATGAATATGCAGGCTACCAACAACCTAATGTCTATTCCCAGGGCCGGACTGGCCGTAGCGGGCACCGGGCGTTCCCCCTGTGGGCCGCCAGGGTGTGGGCCGGTTTTTGGCCCCTGGGGGGCCGTTTTTGTTACCGGGAGCCTGCAATATCGGCCCCCGGTAACAAAATTGGCTGAAAACCGGCCCTTGCAAACAGCTCGGCGGCACCCCCGCAGCCTCCCCAGGGGGGCCGGCTGAGCAGTTTGGCAGGGCCGGTTTCGGTTCCCAGTCCGGCCCTGTCTATTCCTGTAGGGTATTTTGTAATATTGCTTATGTGTGTACTAGCATATACTGAAAGTCCTTTTACTTTGCATATAGCATTAGACAAAATAGTTAACAAATGCTAAAAGGAGGGTCTGTTGGACTGAAAAATAGGTCTAGCTGACTCCTTCTAGCATTGTGTGAGTTAAGTTAGCATTTTGTGCCATGATCGAAATGAAGCTTCTGTCTCATACTGTCTGACTCAGCAAAAAAACAGCCTCGATTGTTTCTTTTTATTCAAGGTTAAGCTTCGTTGCACTAATGAATAGCTCATTTGTGTTTGCATGCCTTTCCTCATATGTAGCCCCGCTCCCACTCTCAGAGAGACGGGCACGGGCTGAGTAACCTTGAAGCTAAGATAGTGTGTTACTGGTCTCAGGATGGTAGCTAATCCTTCTGTACCTCCTTTGTTGATCTGTGCCCAGGCTGGAAAATTCCAGTCTGGGCGTGTCTTAGAGGTATCGAAAATGTATATCTAACGTTACCTTGTGGGCGGGGTCAGTCCCGCGGCAGCTATCTAAGGAGGCTGGTCAGACTGGACTCCGCTCGAGCGAATACTAATAAAATAACTTTCGGTTGTATTCTCTACTGTCTGACCGACTCTTCATTTGTATGGAAGGCTGAGAGGTGGTCGTGAGTGACCCGGGTGGCCCTAATCGGGTCACTTCCTTCACTAATGAAGCAGCCATGCCTCTTGTAGATCTGCCTGAGACTCCTGTGGGCAATGATATATTAAACCCCTCATAGGCTTGCATTATGACTGTCTGAATGGATGGCTTTAAACCTTTCCCTAATGAACTAAAATTCACACACAAATTGCTAGTATTAGAATTCCTGAACTCTGAGCTTCTGTGTAGATAATCTGAGACTGCCCTTTTCGCATCTAAACAGTGAAGTCGCTCTTCTGCTGAAGTTTTTGGTTCTACACTATAAGAAAAATGCATTGTTCTAAATGAAATAACATATTGATCTTTGGGGCAAAAGCCAGTCCTAAATACAATATAATGCTGTCACCAACACTATCAAAAAGAGGAATCTGTATGACAAGGACGCCATCTCTCCTAATCGTTTCGCCCTTGTAATGGCCACATGAAAAAAGGTTTTGAGCATCAAAAACTTTAACTGAATAAATTGCATGGTTGTAAGTGGCTAATCACCAACAAAAATCCAATGGTGGAATTTTTGGCTGTTGGAGAGGGCACATATTCCCTTTGTTTGATGTGACATTGCCCATTGACCATGGATCTATTGCCCTTCACTCCAGGGCCTCCATCTTGTTGTGCTGGCATTCCTGGCTATTATGAATGGGTCTTAATGTTGCAGAGGTACTCTTTTCTCCAAGTTCGTCTTGCATAATCATCATGCCAGTTCCGTTCTCATTCCTCTGGACAAAGGAATCATCACAGTAAAATTCTGAATTACTGGTGACCAGAATTTGAAAATGAACATCACCAACATGTTCAAGTGCCATCTTGCCGAAGGTACTAAAAATATTGTGGCTGCTAAATTACCTTGGACTTGCAGCCATGCTGTCACACTGGCATTTTGCTAGATATCAAATTTGTCACATGAATCTGTGTATCACTAGGTGAGACTTGCCAGCATCAATGAGAAATCTTGCAGAAGTTGTAGCATTCTCAACTTATGTACTTCAGTTGCATGAACCAAGGGAGCTAGGATTAGGCAGTTGTCTAGATAGAGCATGTTGGTGACTCCTTGTTGATAAACCTTGGCCATCAAAGGTGCTAGCACTTTCCTGAAGACATGAGTTGCTGATTTCAGCCCAAAAGAAGGGACTCTGAATTGATAGTGGCATCTACCCTCTGCAAATACAAGATATTTCTGGTTCTTGGTGTGACTCGGCATGTCAAGAGATGCATCCTCTAAATCAATCGTCGTCATGAAATTGTTCTTCGCAACCATTTGAAGAATTTGTTGCAATGTCAGCATCCTAAATCGTTCTGACCCAGCGATTTACTTTCCTTATATCCATAACAGGCTTCTATTCCCCTAGGCCTTTTTTACCAGAATAAATTGGAATACTTTCCTTGCCCTCTGTCTTTCAGCGGCACTTGAATAATTGCCCTTTTTGCCAAAAGTGTCTGAACTCCTGACAATGTAATCCTTTCTTTACTGGGTCTGCAGGGCCAGTACTGGGAGAGGAGCTTCGAATTGTATCAGATAGCCTCTTTCTATAGAGTTTAAGACCTACAAATCTTGAATGTCCTGTTTCCAGATCCTGTAGAATTTTGATAATGACCTCCTACCGGGATCGTTCTCTCTGCTGGACAATAATTGTCATGGAAAGCTTCTTTGATGTCCCAAATGGACCAAATCCTCCTGAGTCTTTTACGATTTCTTCAGTTGAAACCTCTTCCTTCTATGTTGATATGTCTTTGACTCTCCATTGGAAAGGTCCTTATAATACTTGGTCCACCCCTGGATCCTCTAGAAAATGAACCTTTATACTTTATGATCTTCATGAAATTTGGTAATCATCTCATCGAGCTTATTACCAAATAATTTCTTGCCCTTGAAAAGAGCTTGAGGAATGATGAATCTGACAAATCTACCCTCTAAACTCTCATCCATAAACTGTGGCGTGCCATCACTGAAGCACCAGAGGCCAAAGCTGTAGATCTAATAATGTCTGAGGAAATGTCCGCTCAGAATGCTTCCTGTTGTTCCATTATCAACAGATTGCCTGCACAATCTGCCTCCTCTTGAAAAGCTTCTGATAAAATCTCAAAATCACAGACCAGAGATTGGGAAGTGTATGCCGCTTTTAGCACCAAATAATTTGCAGCGAATTACTTTCTTAAAGCATGTCCACCTTTCTGCCAACTGCCTCCACTGCGACACAGTCATCATAATTGATGGCAAACCTGCCTATCATCAGTGCGAGAATAGAAACAACCTTAATTGTAGTAGGCAGGGAATTCTCAGGCTCCACCGGTGCTGAGACAGAATATCGAGTTGGAAATGCCGACTTACACAAATATCAAGTTGGAAATATCTTGATTCAGAAATATCGACAGCAAGAATATCGTGGTCAAGAGTATCGAATTTAAGATAAGAAATATTGTTTTTAAAAATATAGAAGTCAATAATATTGTTTGCAAAAATATAGATGTTTAAAATATCGATTTTGTAATTAGTGTTATGTATTTTAGTTTATATTTTAAATGTATGTGATGTATTGTTTATGTTTTTTAATATATGTGTTCCATTCTTAGTAGTTATGAATTTTATTTAATTAAATTTAGCATTTTTTAGTTCCATAGCGGGTGTGGGTTTATAGGGTAATAGAGTGGGAAGTAATTTAATTGTAATAAATTAATGATTATTTTTTATTTATTTAATTTAGATTTTATAGCGTTAATTGTGGGTAGTAATTTATTTGTAATTAATTATTAATTGGTATTGTTAATTAATTGATAATTAATTATGGTAATTGTGTAAAACAAATTAGGTGCGGATTGTGGGGTTTATAGGGGTAAAGGGTGGGGAGTAATTTATTTTTGATTAATTAATAAATAGTTGTTAATTTATATTAATTAATTGATTGAAAATTAATTATGGAAATTGTGTTATTAATTTTAGGAGCAGGTTGTGGGGTTTATAGGGGTAAAGGGTGGGAAGTAATGCATGTTTAATTATTAGTTGTGAATTAATATTAATTAATTGAAAGTTAAATATGGAATTTGTGTAATTAATTTTAGTTGTGGGTTGTGGGGTTGGGGGTAAAGGGTGGGAAGTAATTTTTGTTTAATTAATTAAAAATGAGTTGATCATTAATATTAGTTAATTAATTTATATTAATTAGGGTATTTGTTTATATTTTTTTGTGTGTGGGTTTTATTGTTATAGCGGTACAGTGTGGGGAGTAAATTAATTTTACTTACTTTATAATTAGTTGTTAAATACTATTCATTTTTTTATTGAAAATAAGTTTTAATTGTGTAATTAATTTTTACAGTTTAATTTTAGCTGTGGGTTGTGGGTATTATAGGGGTAAAGTGTGGGAACTTAAATAATTTTTATGAGTTTTAATTTGTTTTTTAATTAATAATATTTCTTTAATTGATAATTAATTATGTTAGTTGAGGAACAACATTTTTTTAAATTTAGATGTGGGTTGTGAATTGTGTGGTGTTATAGGGTAGGAAATAAAAAAAAATGTATGTAATAATTAATGTTTTTGTTTCTAAATAATTTTTAATTAAAAATATTTGTTTGGAAATTGTTTTTTATTTTATTTAATATAATATTTGTAGGTATTTGTTATATGTATTTAACATTATAATATGTTTTTTTAATTTTCTAATATTAAATATATTTGTATTTGAATTTCTAACATACTTATTTATTTTGTAATGTATTTTGTTTTTTTAAATATTTTTATTGTTGTTAAAATTTTGTTTGTCTTTCATTTTTAACTGACTGGAGTGAGAATATTAATTGTTACGCCTCTGCAATCCAACACTTTCCCTACTATTGCACTCACTGGAGTGGGAATAGTAATTTTTACTTCTCCGCTATCCAACACTTTCCCTACTTTTACAAGTATTAGAGTGGGAATAGTACATTTTATCCCGCCACTATCCAAAACTTTCCCTACTGTTGCACTCGCTGGAGTGGGAATAGTAATTTTTACCCCTCTGCTATCCAACACTTCCCCTACTGTTGCACTCACTGGAGTGGTAATAGTAATTTTACCCCTCCGCTATCCAACACTTTCCCTACTGTTGCACTCACTGGAGAGGGAATAGTAATTTTTACCCCTCGGCTATCCAACACTTTCCCTACTGTTGCACTCACTGGAGTGGGAAAAGTAATTTTTACCCCTCCGCTATCCAACACTTTCCCTACTGTTACACTCATTGGAGTGGTAATAGTAATTTTTACCCCTCCGCTATCCAACACTTTCCCTACTGTTGCACTCAATGGAGTTGGAATAGTAATTTTTACCCCTCCGCTATCCAACACTTTCCCTACTGTTTCACTCACTGGAGTGGGAATAGTAATTTTTACCCCTCCGCTATCCAACACTTTCCCTACTGTTGCACTCACTGGAGCGGGAACAGTGATTTCTACCCCTTCGCTATCCAACACTTTCCCTACTGTTGCACTCCCTAGTGTGGGAATAGTACATTTTTACCCGTCCGCTATCCAACACTTTCCCTACTGTTGCACTCACTGGAGTGGGAAATTTAAGTTTGAAGATTTTTAAATAGTTTAATGTTTTAATTTATAATAGAATGTTTTTTTTATTAGATTTTATGTTTTTGGTACACACACACATATATATATATTTGTACATTTTTATATAATTTTAAAATTATAAAATACATTTAAATTAATAGTTTATTAATTGTTTTAAAGTAAATGTATATGAATTATTATGTATGTGTGTTTAACTTTTTTAATTAAGTTTATTTATTATATATTTTAAATTTATATTAAAGCTACTTTATTTTTTTATATTAATTTTTATTATTTAACATTTATTATTTTATTTTATATATATATAAAATTCGATATTTTGTACAACTATATTTTTTACATCAATATTTTTTTCCGATATTTTTGTACTTACCTGTTTAAGTATAGGGAGTCCATATTTTTGCATTCTGTATTTTTGCATCAATATGTTTTACTTCTATATTTTTAACATCAATATTTTGTCAGTGAACCGCTCCACCAGCGCATATGACTTCTATAAAATCCTCGGTACAGTGGTCTGTTCAATCTTTGATTTTACTATAATGTGGTAAAGCTAGCATAGAAGGCTTGCAGTATCAAGGAAAAATTCTGTATTCTACCTCTGGAGCAGGGGCTGGCTCAAATCCCAAATTCTCATGTATATGGCCCAAAATTTGCACCAGATCCTCTTTCGCTACATTTTTTCCTGTTGTTGTTGTACTTGGAACCTCCCCTGCAGAATCAGAGGCATAGTTTTCCCCATTTTATGAGATCTTTTCAGCTCCTTAGATTTCGTTAAGGCTTTAGTCACTGCCTCTTTTATCCTGCATTGGACCTGAGAGGCAGTAAGCAGCTCCGGCCCTCCAGAAGTTTTAGTTACTTTCTTAAGAGTGAGAGGCTCCTGCTACCCTTCATCCAAAGAACGAGACAGGGACAGAGCACGTCTGCTTCACTGCACTTTCCTGCACTCCATTTTGTCCTAGTGCCAAACATGCCAAGTTGTAACTCTCACATTTTAAATGCACCAACCAGTCACAAACACATTAGTGATGTTAGAAGTATAGGAACCCAGATTGGAATGCCTTCTTATCTGTTAGCTCGTTCCTCCAGCGGTTCTCTGGATTGAGCTCCACTGCCGCCCGTACACACCGCTTGTCAAGAGCACTGGGAACCTGTAAGCGTAATCGGAGTGCATGTGCGGGCCTCTGGTCTTTGATCGGGAGTCAGAGAGTTGGCGTTCAGCATTCTAAGCATCGCAGCACTGACATTGATTGATCAAAATGCCAGGGGTAGCGAAAGTGACATCACATGCCATGTGACCTCCCTGCCTGATGTCACAGCTGTGACATCACAAAATCTTAGACCTGGTGCCACCAAAGGAAGAGACATCACCTGCCCGTTGGACCCCCCATGAAATCAAAGGAAGCAACATTGCAGGACCTTTGACTTGGTGCTATCACTAGAAGTGATGCATCTAACTTTTGGTTACTTACACCGCACACAGAGGCTGGAAAATCTCTACAGATACAAAAGAAGTATCGTATAAACAGAAATACTTCAAATCCTATTGATAATGCATGCAGCTGCATACATTGTTTCAGGTAGTATCTTCAGATATACAATTAAGATAATGTAGCATTGATTAACAACTTATCAAATGGTGTACATAAATGGAGAATACACTAGTCAAGTTGAAATCATCCATTATCAGGTCAAGTTCTCCCAGCAACCTTCCTTTCCATGACATGGTATACATGCTTCTAAACCTGTGGAGCCACTGAACCTTTCCAGGTTTACTATCATTAATTTCTTCTATAGAAAACATGCACATCATCACTGGTACAGTACTTGTGTTGATCAATATTATGCTTGTTCTCCATTAGCATGTTTAAAGAGTGTTAAGAACATGTTGACAGATTTTACCCCCATGGATGAAGATACTGGCTGCCATGTTGATACTGCACTACTGATAAGAAGAGATGCTGCTGCTCAGCTTCCTTGAAAAGAAGAAGGCACTGACTGGGTGGATAGAAAGAGGCCAACAGTTCAAAGGTGCCCATCGCAAATAGTATCTGCTGGTATGTGCAGCAGCTGGTTCTACTGATGATTGGGGAATCCACCTATGTAGAGACTGACTTGAGTGTAAGTTGATGCTCAGCTAATATGAAATCCAGAATAGGCTAACTGTGCCAGAGATAAGGTATACAGGTCTCTGAATAGGATACTGGCTGGCACAAAGAATAGTTGCTGTACTGATAATTGTCAGTCTTGATGAGAGAACAAATAGATAGACAGCACATGCTTGGCTGCAGTAAGTCAAGGTGGCTAATGGTGCTTTGTAATACTGTTTCCATATTTCTACACATGACAAGCTGATGTGATGAGGCTGCATATCCACTGTGACGGAAAGAAACTAAATGGACAGCAGTTTGGTGCTTTGCCATTAGTGCTTAGATGCGTGGTGCCTGCTCTCTTCTTGCCCCTGCATAAGTTACTGACTTCTGCGATCACAGGCAGATATCTTCAGGTGGCATAGGCCTCAAGGGGAATAGAGATGGACTGAGGAGTAACTGTTGTTTCCAGGCAAAGTGTGAGGCTGATTCTCTGAGGCTACTACTCTGAATGAGGGAAAGGACCAGCTCATTTGTTTAGAGAATACTTCTGGTGGTGCATGTCAGCAAAGCGGTTGATGGCTTAGTTCACATTTAGCTGCTTAACCTCATTAGGTTCACAAGCCATTATCATTAAGTCACTGAGGGCCAGATGTATCAAGAATTGCTTTTGCGATTCTTAAATAGCACATTTTACCGATTCGCTATTTAAGAATCGCTAAATGCAATGTATGTAGGATTTGCAAAAAAAATTGTGAATCCTACATATTCCTTAATAGCGAATCGCAAATTGCAATTCGCTATTAAGGAATACCTTCTCATTCATTCCTATGAGCCTAGAGGCCCATAGGAATGAATAGGATTGCATTCGCAATTTGCGAGTACCAGAAAGGTACTCGCAAATTGCACATGCAATTTCAAGGGTGCAAGGGTGCAATTTCAAGGGTGCAAGGGTGCATGCCCTAAGGGCATGTATGTGCGCCACATGCCACTTAGGAAAATGCTAAAAAGTGCATTTTTAAAGGAATTTGCAAATTACCACCAACTAGAAATTGGTGGTAATTTGCGATTCCTTAAAGCCAGGTCGCATTTTTTTCCTTGCTTCCTGCATTGCGTTTAAGGAATTGCAAATTGTGATTCCCTAAATGCATTCGCAAAATAGTTAATCGCAAAAATTGCGATTACCTATTTTGCGAATGCCTTTTGGGGTGATACATCCCAAAAGGCTTTTTCCCGTTCGCAAACGGGCCGATTCTGAGAATCGACCCATTTGCGAACGGGAAAACGCTTGATACATCTGGCCCTGAGTCTCTTGTCTCCACATTTATTGCGCAAATAATTTTTTACTCTTTTCATACAGAAGAATCTCTCATTTGTAGCAGTAGTAATAGATAGTGTAAGAACTAGATTTAAAAGATCTAAAACCTGAGGAAATACTCATCATGCTGTGCATGCAGGCCGAACACTCTACCCAAGGAACTAGCCTTCACTAAACCCAGCACAGTGCCTTCAATTGATGCCAGCAGAGAGGGGATCAGGCACAGGGGAAGCAAAGCATATATATAGGCAATGACTGAATGCACAATGTGAAACCAGAAAACCGGTATTTAATCCCAGCTTCCTCATTATATCAAATTGTGTGATCCAAGGCAATTGATTTCTCTTTTTCTCCTTTTCCTTTATGATCACATACACGAAGACCTCGCCACCCAGGCCACCCAGAGGATTCACATAACAACTGGCTTAACTCTTAGTTCAATATTTGCATCTTGTCAGTGTGGGGAGAGAATGAATATCTTCAAACTCATACTTGAAAACAATACTTCTCAATGCACTGATATAATCTGCTGTACACAGGAGAAATTGTTCTGAATATTAATGAAATACACTTTTTGAATGTTGGGGACATCTCATAAAAACCTTTTTTTCACTTTTGCTGCAAGGTGTGCCCTTAAAGTGAAAATGTTCAGGGCACCATGTGCAGTGCATCCTAGTTACCCCCTTCATTAACTTTACTCAACATTAAGTAAATGCTTGTCTTGTTTTGCTTCCTAAAAAACTTGCCCCCCTACTATGTAATTAAGTAGCTATTAGCGCACTGCAATGCGATCTGTCATTCTTTAAAACAATAAATGTCTCCTGTTGTAAGATACTCAGAGAGGTAGTTTGCAGAGGTGGGAGACCTTGAAATGCCATCACATGGGGCCCTTACTTGTTGTGTTAGCCCCCCCCCACTGATAAAGGGTATTGACTGACAACAAGCACACCATGATACAAAACATAAACAGACACTTACGAAAAACAAACATCTCCTCTCCGACATTCTTGCACCTGAAAATAAAAATGTTAGGAAACAAATTTTTGCACTAAGACGTATTCAAGTACAAATATACATAATCACACTTCTCTTCGTCAATCGTCTTTGAACTTTATACAAACTACAAATTGTAGGAGGATCTAAGCCTATTTTATAAATATACGTTTAAGTATTTGCATTTCTTTCCATTCTCCACTACGAAAAATACATGCTTAAACCTACAACAGTAACTGTGTGTTTCGTACGTAATCACAGGAAGCTATTGCATTATGTGGTTTTGGTCTTGGCTTAACGGCCAGAACCTGTGGCCAGCCAGGAGCGTCAATACAAAGGCAGCCCAAAAGAGTAATCTTTAACTTTAATATCATAAAGTCAGTTCCTGACTTTCCCAGTCTACAAAATTATCAGGAGTGTTAGGTGCCTCAGGAGATGTTAATTCTTGTATTTTTAACCGAAATAAGTGGCCATTAAGTTCTTGATTAAAATTTCTAAATGTCTGTATTTGGGCTATGACCTGTTGAAGGTTACGCAGTATTTGTGCTGAATCCCAATTGTACATTTCGCTAGTATTAAAATAGAGCCGAGCAGGGGTGCATTATATGTATCATGCATATTGTGGTCTCCCAGGTTAACCCCAAACAATAAGTCTGATCTTGTAGTGTATTGTTTAAAAGGCAAAAGAATAAACATGAGTCCTCTGCCAATCAATCACATGCAAGGCATAGTAGTTCTATTAGCTGATGTTGAGAACCTACGCATTGGGGACAGTCAGGTATTTCAACTTGCAGGTCTGTTAGCTTGTCTAACAACATTGTAGATGCAATTGCATCTGTTGCTGTGAGCAAATGTATTGGGCCTGTATTTTGAAGCGTATTCTTGTCCTGCCTATTGTCCCCGTTCTCATCCAGAATTTTCATTAAACCATATTTGTATGTACACCATTGTCTCACTTTGGCAACCATTTCCAAGATTATACTATTAAGGGGCCGATTCCGATCTCGCTGGGAGAAGGCTCCGTCCGACTCGGATCCGGAGGGATTTCCAACCGACTCGTGCTCCGGGGCTCCGAGCGCCCGAGTACGATGCGAACAAGCGCTGACGGGCACGGGTCGCTCTGAGACCCATTGAAGTCAATGGGAGCCTGTTGTACGACGCGTACATAGGCTCCCATTGACGAAAAAGGTACGTTGCGTACAAGGGCGCCCCCTGTAGTGGGGACGCGTCTGTGCCACCCACACCGTACATGCATGTGTAGGGGGGACCCTTGGCTCCCCCCCTTGTTTCCGGTCCAGGGAGGACCTGTCTTGGCAGGTCGGGCTGGACTGTTCCCATGAGGCACAGGGTCAAGACTGATTTGCATATGGTCAGGTCTAAACTGGGGTGGCATGTTGAGCAAAAGAATGATGGATTTAACCCAGATCTCTTGACTGGGGGTGAATGTTTTGATTTGTTCTGCATTCCGTCCATCAATTGTGTGTCTTTTGCTTTCCCCCCCTGTGATCGACTCGTATGGCTACCGGTGTAGGGGGGTCCGGCGCAGACCCCCGAAGTCTGCTTCCCGGAGCGTTTACGTGTCGGAGGCTCCGACTCGATCCGGCTGTCAGAATCGTGCATCGTACTGGCTCGGTCGGAAATCGCCTCCATTGCACGGCTTGGTTTGCTTATGGACGAGTCGTACAAAGCAGTTCGGGCCCAGAAATGATTCGGTCGGCGATTTCCCGTTTCCCGCATCGTACTTGCTTGCTCGTACAGCTGGACGAATCGGTCGGGAAACACCCGTACGGCTCGTACTTTTTCCGGCCGGATCCCGTTCGGAGCCCTTCCGAGCAAGATCGGAATCGGCCCCTAAGTGTAGGGGCTGTTGTTGTGGATAGGGGATATTAGTCATCGAATCTTTGGGGCCAGGAAATGTTATGTGTTATCCAAGACGGAACCTCAGCCCCTTCCTGGGAACACTGGCGAATAACATCATGTAGACCTTGATAAGTGTTCATCAGGTCATCTCGAGTGGCCTGAAACACACTCTCCAGTGTATCCTTGTGCATTAGAAACTGGAAATCAGATGTGGCCAGCTCCATGCACATTAATTGAAAGACTATTTTTCCTATATTTAAATCTAGTGCCCTTGGAAAAATGGGTGTAGTTAGTGTATATTCAATCCAACAATTTGTCTCCCTTCTTGCCTCCCAAGTTCTGTGCACTTGAAATCGGGGGAGAAGAACAGGCAAGTTTAGCTAATTCCTCCCCTCTGTAGTTGTTTGAATACCTGTATGCAAACTATTACCCATCACAAATATGACAACATTGTCATATCATATCAGTCAGTCGATGGAAACTGTAAGTCTAATCTTTTGGCTGAGTCAAAGCATGACATGTCATGTTGGGTTGGGTGACTACTATTCAATTCACTTCTGTCTCAATGGACCTCCCATGATGTAGTGTGTAAGCAGCAGACCCTATAGCAGCTACAAACATTCAGATATACTTTATTACAGTGACACAAAAGGAAGTCGGTAGACTAACTCCACCGTTGCTACCCAGGGGTGAGGCAAAGGAGAACAGACAACACATTCAGAATCACACTCGGCCTTCCATCAGCCAGCAGTGTCTGTTAATTAAAGCAGAGAGCAATGCATCAGGCAAAACAATAGTTCAGTTGCTAAAAGTTCACCATGGAGCATTCACAAGTGAGAATGTTATAGAAAAGGGGCTAAAGGTGCTTGTACTGGTGTCCCTATGTAACCAGAGGAAAGAAGACAGAAAAGTGAGAAAGAAGACAGTATTTGAATCCCCTTGTGGGGTACCATTCAGAGTTTTAGTGCAATAGTGGTGAACTCTGCATACAATCCACCCATACACATTGAATACAAACTGGGGGAATGCCATTCCTGCACTGTGTTCTATATGGACCATACCCAAGGATCAGAGTCTCAGGAGAGCAATAGTGGGAACAGCAGAAGAACGATGAGGGTGTCAAGTATGATAAGTAGTACCACACAGGCGTAGGGTATTGTACAATACAATGTAAACATCAGAAGGTCTGCTAGTCAGTCCGTCATGGTGAAGTAACATGGCATCATGACATTTTATACTAACATTTGTAGTAGGGCGGTTGGTAATCAGCCATTTGAGTAATAGCAGCATATGAAAGGTCAATCGCAAAATGCCGGTAATACCCCAAAATACTAATAATCTCAATCAATCTGAAAACACCATGTAACAATCAAGAACAGAACATCAGAAATAACAGCACTTCAAATAAATGCATAGAACACAATATTAACCCCCTCCCGGTTGTGAGTAGGTGGACACCTAGTCACATCTGGAGACCTCCCCCGGTGTCCAGCAAGAGGCAGTGTACCAGAGTCGACCGCCCTCTGGCTACACTGAAGTGTGGCTGCCAGCGCCGACACCAGGGTTGTCACAATATATCATCCAGGGCCTATTTACTTGTTGCATCAAAAGGGGGAGCACTGCCTGCTACCACCCCTATGATATCATCCGGCAAGTAATACCTGTGCCAACCAAGGGGAGCGACTACCGCTACAACCCTACCCTGGGGAGCAATACCTGCTACAACACTAAAACGTAGAGCAATACCTGCTACAACCCTAACCTGGGAGCAATACCTGCTGCAACACTAAAACGTGGAGCAATCCTGCTATAACCCTAACCTGGGGAGCAATACTTGCTACAACCCTAACCTGAGGAGGAGGTGTCCCATCTCGGAATGCTCACCGACCTCTGTGCTACCCACGGGCTGAAGCATTCGGCCCCTGGCCAGGGAGTATCCGCTGGCAATATAGGGTACTGCAGAAATTCGCCCTCTCTGGCCCAATGTCAGAGAGTTACTGCAGTCAAGGGAAGAGGCGGAATGACGCCCTCTCCGGTACCCAGGGGCGAATGTGGCAGCACAGCAGCTAAAATCCAAATTCAAACGCACATAAGTGCATAGAGAAGAGCATGGTCAGGCAGCATAGCCGGAGAGAACAGCACAATCAGAAAATATACATGGGAAGGAACCCAAACCGAGACTCAAAACAAACCCCCCCCCCTTTGTAATTGGTTTACCCCCAGGTACAACCGAAGGGAGACAGGCAGAGACACCGCAAGGGTGCCCTTCAGAGGCTAAAGCCAACAAGATTGGGCACCAGTGGCCCAGCACCAGAATAGCACATCATAGAGAGGCGGCAAGCTGGAGCAGAGAATGCATGCAAGGGAAACAGGCTCAAGCAGGGCCGTAAATGACAGTTTGGTGACAAACCGAAAAATACATAACCACAGCAACAATTACTAGGCAAATGAAAGAAAGTGAGGAGCCAAGATACCGATCAGCAAGAAAGAGCAACACCCGAAAGCAGGGCAAGCTCAGAAGTCACACAATGGGGGCGTGGTCTGGCCACGATTCGAGATGGCCGCCTAATCCGCGAGTTCCGCTCTGGGACGGGCTACGGACAGAGGCCGTGGCCTTACTAGCGCGATCGGGGATGCGTCTGACATGTCCCCCAAGTCGCCTTAACTCCCTGCTCCTAGCAACCCAAGTCTGAACGCCGCCAGAGGCTGGGGAGGGTGAGAGAGGCCTCGAGAACGGGGCGAGGACGCCGGGCCTAGCGACACGCCACGAGCCCCGGCCCTCGCATAGACGTCTATCCCCGCCTCCCCAGCACAGGTCTGCAATACCCCAAACGGGCAGCCTGATGACGCAGTAACTGTGCCAAAGGGGGCTGAAACCCCCAATACGAGGACAACGGAGACAGGGGGAGCCTGGGCACGTTCCCCCCGTTTTGAAACTTTGGCCGGGAGATCGCATCGGGGTACCACCCAACCGATGAGAACACAGGCAACCCTGCGACGCGCCAACCGCGCCAGCGGGTAACAGACTCCTCGGCGGAAGCCCTGCGACGGCGGGGGGGCTTGTGCACAACCCCCTCCAACCGGAAGCATCAGCCGGGCGGCTGCAGTGAGACAACATTCTAAGGCCTGAGGCACTGACAGCCCCGTGAGGCGTCACCGCACCAGCTGGTGAAGAAGCCTCAAGTAAGAGCCCGATGGCGATAGGGAGAGGCTGTGCGCGACCCCCCCGGCCCAGAGACACCAGCTGGGGGGCTATATCGGGACACTGCGCCATAGCCCGGGATAGCGGCAACCCGCAAAGCTCCTATCGCGCCAGCGGGTGTCCAACCTCCCCCCCCACAAAAGCCTATCAACGTTGGGGGTAGCCTGAGAATGACCCATCCACCCTAAAACAACTGCCGGGCTACAGCACCAGGGCACAACAGTGAGGGCCGTGTTCTTCAGCCTCAGGACCACAACCCCAAGGAGGCACATACCATACTAGTGGCTTTGCACCGCAACAGGAACGACAACGAGTGGGGGGCCACACAGTGGGGGCATGTCCACGGCTGGGAAGTGCTGGGCACAAGAGCTGGAACAGGGCACAAGAGTTACTCCCATCTCTGGTATCCCCACAGCACGGCATACGCATGATTCCATGGGCATGAGTACACCGGGGGAAGACTGAACACAACCCACCCCCCTCCCCCTCCGAGACAGAATGCCTTGGGGCCCCACCGCAACTGGACAGCAGATCCTGGACCTCAACCTGAGGCCTGCGCCCCATCGACAACCGGCGACGCTTAAGAGGATCAGCTGAACATCCCTCCGATCCACCGAGGCAGGCTGGAGCACACCAAAATACAAACCTGGGGGCAGCCCTGAGTTGGACGCGGAAGAGCAGAGTGGAAGGCTCAATCAACCGGAAGGGGTGGAGGACCACTGAGCACTGGACCCTCCCAAGACAATATCTGCGGACTGGCATCTGGCAGAATGTTCCATACTGCCTGCACCTGGGGTCAGCAGCCAGGGAGAGTGGACCAGTGGCAAACCTTATGCCACATACTCCGGACCTGCATACAGCACATACTGGCTGTGGCCCGTTCCCCGGAGCTTCCCCGGCCTGAAGCTATTGTTACTCGCTGGACCTTGGCGCCACCTCCACCATAGGAGCCCTGACTGGGGATCAAAAACGAATGTCCACCAACAAACAAGGCAACAAGCCCTCCAGGCAACTTCTTTTCACAGAAGCACTCAGGCAGCCACGCAACATGTCCACAAAGGAATCCACCACTCCGCAGGTGACCCCCCTCAGACCACCCCGCTCTCCACACAGGGGGATACTATGGACTGCATCCTATCAGAAATATCAGCCGTTAACCGGCGTCTTAAGGGGATGGACACGAATATCTCCTCTCTGGCGGTGGAAGCCAAGTGGATCAGAGCAGACATCGCAGGGTTCCACACCCAAGTGGAGGGTCTGGACCAAAGGCTGATGGCGGTGGAGGGCTGCCTCGAATCCCTCCACAGCAGGGACCAGGAACTTCTATTCCTCTGCAGCAAGCTGGTGGACATGGAGGATCGTAGCAGGAGGGACAACGTCCGCTTCTTCGGATTCCCGGAGATAAGCGAGGGCTTGGACTTAAGAGCATTCCTCAGGGACACTCTCCCAAAACTGGTCGGCATTTCCTTTGACCCACCACTGCAACTGCAACTCGCACACCGCATTGGCCCCCCTCGTAAGGACTTTGCTACACGCCCACGACCTCTCATTGCTTGTTTTCTCTGGCACGAGCAGGCACGGCAGCTATTGGCCGCTGGGCGCACCCAAGGCACGTTCACATATAACGGGCACGACATACGCATGACGGCTGACTTTTCTAGGAAACCAACGACCGCTGAAAGGCATTCCTCTCGATGCGGCCCCAACTTCGGAAACAGAACATCAAATACAGCCTTTTTTAACCCGCCCGATTCCGAATCACCAAGGATGGAGTTTCTAAGGATTTCTATGACCCGGAAGACCTGCGCCTGTTCCTGGAGCACGTGGAAACCCAGAACGGAACAGGCTAGGTCTGATTCCTCCACGACAGCCCCTGACAGCAGAAGACGCAATACCAGCAGCTCAAGACAATGGGGCAGAGACCTAGAACGATCCACCTGCACCCAGGAGGACAAGGCCTCGGCCCTCCAAGCAGAAGCCGCCTTTATGCAGGAACACCATAGAGATAAGTCCTGCTCCCCCCTGAAAACCCACCTCGAACGCAGACTGAGATAGAGGAGGTCTGCTCGAGACCACTGCCTTCCACCCTTCAACATACAGCCAGCACGATGGGTGGTTGCTTGGCTGGGGCGAGCGCAGGTTTTCCAGACGTCGGACAGCTGAGTATCGCATTACAAGTTGTGCGAAGTTGGCCTGGTATATGATGTCCACTAATTAAAGTGGGCACCTTGCACCAGTCCAGACAACCCTCATGGTGATTTAAGAGGTCAAAGATAACCTTAGAAAGCTATCCAAGTGGTAGCTGTGGAGAGCAGCCTTCAGGCTTAGCCCTGAAGGAATGTTAAGCAGCTTGTTTTACCAGAATGCAATCTTATTGTATTGGTTAAATGAAAGGAGGACCACACAGTAGTTATAAGAATATATATTTATTATTAGAACACATCTTAAATACCTCACAGAATCTGCTACACGCAGATAAACACAAAGCACACAATACTGTAGCACAGAAACAATCGTAAGTACCACTAATACACAGTGGGCTCAAGGGGGAGACCAAACCATATACTAAAATAGTGGTATAAGAACCACGACTCGAGTCAAGACAAGTGTCCAGAGGATGTAGAATTGCTGGGACCCCAAGGAACCACCCAAGGTGAGAACACGACCGCGTGCTACGTACAATTCAATGGGAGAGTCGGCGTTGCAGTTTTAAAGTTTAAGGACCCTTCCCAGTGGATTACGAGGACAACCTTTGGAACATAGAAGGTTGGAGAGCCACCCCACCCGTGGATACCAAAGTACCAGAGTTACCTATCCCAGGGAAGCCGGGTGCATAGGGCTGAAGTGGCGTCAGAAACCACAGTCGTTCTCAGTGGGAGTCTTCAAAGAAATGCCACTGCTGGAAAGAAGAAAAGTGTCCGGTGGAACCCACAGGTGGATTCTTGAAGGAAGGAACCTGAAAGCAGAGGGGACAGAGTCTGGGTCACTCAGGAGTGACCAGGGACTCAGTAGACGAATGCCCACCGATGTCGGGTGCTGCAGGTGTGAAGATGGAGACCTTGACTCTACAGCTGCAGGGACCAGGAGATGTTGAGGACAACCAGGAGCCGGATACAAGCTGTCCCAAGAAGGATGTCGAGTGCTGAGGGGTCGGTGTCTGGCGGGAGCACCAACAAGCCTGGGTAGCGGCAACCCACGAAGAGGTTCGAGGAAGGTCATGGTCTGGCCCAGCAAGGACCAGGGAACTCACCACAGCAAGGGGAGTCAGGGCAGGCTTAGAGCAACCAGGGAAGTCCAAGAAAATCAGTGTTGTCCCTCAAATGGACCCACAGGCTGAAGGCACAGGAGTCGTGAGGGGACCTCTAGCAGTTTCACAAAACAACAGCTTGCAGGGCACAGAGTGCAAGGAGGCCAAAGTCCTTTGTACGAAATGTGCGCAAAGGTTGGGGCTGACGATAGGCCATTGTACTTGGTTGGGGGATGCCAACAAGCATATGCACTTGCAAATGTACGCAGTGCACAGGGGTTTGGGTTTTGCAGTCCCCACGAGGGATACTGGCCTCAAACTTGGTGAGAGGGCATCTCAACCTCAAAGAACATAGGAACCCACCTCCTGTGTTGCTGGAGCCTTGGGAGACCACAGGAGCTCAGGATCAGCAGACCAGTCAGTTGCATTACGGTGCCTGCGAATGCAGGGGAGTGACTCCTTCACCCCAAGGGAGATACTTCAGTTGTCTTTGATGCTCCACAGATCCTGCACGGAGCCTGTATGGTGCACGGGCACAGACGATGCTTTGGACGGAGAGGGAGACGAAGTCGGGCCCAGTCGAAGTCCAGAGTGTCCAGACGGTCAGTGGTTTCTTGTTCAGAATCTTGTCCATGTCGAATATAGGGTCCTACAACCAGGTAAGCCCTTTTGTACCCACAGGGGAGGGTTGGACAGATTCAGGGGACCCTCCCAGGGGAGGGTCAGGACTGGGGGGAGGTTACTCCCATGTCCTTTGTCCAGTTTCGCGCCAGAGCAGAAGCCAATGGCTCCCAGGACTGGTTTGAACTGGACTATGCACAGGGACACCAAATGTAACCCTCGTGCAGACTTTCAGGCACTTTGGAAGTGCACCCACCCAGCTCCAATACACTAAATCCTGTCTGGGAGGTGGATCACACCTCCCTGTGACAGGATGCCTATTGTGCTGCCTTCCCCTGCTCGAGCTTGGCTCAGGAGCAGGAGGGCAAAAATGTGTCTCTGGTCGGCAGCAACCATTTTGTGCTGTCCGGGTCGAGAAGGCTGGTACCGGGAAGACCAGGGACCCCACGAAGCTTGCTTCTGAAGGGTGGAATCATACCTCCCACACTGGTTACCGGTGTGGAGGTATGATTCCAAGGTGTTTGATACCAAACACGACATGGTTTGTTGCAGCCGTTTTCGAGATAGCATTTTACGCGAGCATACAATGCACCTCTACCTATATGTCGGGCTGCGTCACCAATAACCCGGGAGAATGGTCTCCAAAGGTTGCAAGGGGGGTTTGCTCATGAAGGGGCACCCTCTCACATAAAACCCAGCACCCTGCCTTCAGGATTGTCAAAGCCTGCTATAGGGGTGACTTATAGGTTTTAAGTGTAGTGACCTATAGATATAGTAAACCTGTATCTAAAGTAAGTGGTGCCATGCACCATCTTACACAGGCTGCAATGGCAGGCCTGTAGTTCCATTTTGCATGGCCTCTCATGGGTGGCATAATACACGCTTCAGCCCATGGGAGGCCTCTAGGGTACCTATGCCCTGGGTACACGTGTACCATATACTAGGGACTGACAAGGGTACCCCAGTATCCAATCTGGAGTGTACCTAAGTACATGGCATAACATTTTAGGGAGAAAGCAGATAGACTGGGGTCCTGATTAGCAGGATCCCAGTCAGACTAGTCAAAAACCAGCAAAACACCAGGCAAAAAGTGGGGGTAACCATGCAGTCAGATTCTACCTTCCTACACAAGTGTTTATGTTTGAATAGTTGAATAGTGATATATGCAATGCATGGTGCCTGTAGATGCGATCTCAATGTTTCTTATCTTATTTAATGCAATTGATATTGCTGTTCTTTGCAGATGTTTTATTCAATGTCATAGATGTAATTACCATTGACCCTGTTCAGCTCCCATCAGACTGCAACTTATTTTTCCCTTCTATTCGCGCGAGCCTGGCATGCTGGACTTCTGTTTGGGGTCGCTCCCCCCTCCCCCTTTCCTTTCCTCTCCTCCCCCCCTTTTTTATTACCATTACCAAAGACCCGATCTGCCTAGCGCATCTATCATTATGTTTGACCCTAGCTCTGCCAGGCCTCCCCATGGAGCCCCCACCTCAGAGAGAAGCTCCAACGAGCTTAGACCCGCGGTAAACAGTTTAGGATTCCCGGGGCTGCTTAGCAGCCACCAGTCCCCTTCCAACCAACCTATCTATTTCATCCACTTCCCCCCTCCCCACCCCGCCTGTCGTGCTACCTCGCTTCATCACATCTTTAGGGATCCCCCTCTAGGTCTGCGCTCCAGCTAAAGCCCGGCCCAGACCGCTTCACCAGACTCTACCACCTTCACTACATGTCAGGGACCCCTCGGCTATCCGCGCCTGTCCCCCCTGACCTTTGACCCCCCTCTTCTCTTTTTCTTTTCTTCCTTTAACCCCTCTCCCTCTCTCTCCCCTCCCCTGACAGCACCGGAGAGGCCCCGGGAGCATCCTCCAACCTACCTACCCCTTTACCGCTCCAACTTACCCTCCCCTACCCTCCCCTTACCCCTTTCTCTCCTACCCTTGCCCTATCCACCCCGCCTTAGTCCTTCACCCCCCCTGTATATTGACCCACCGGACTACCCCCCCCTTATACACACGCAGACGACAGGACCACCCTATTGCCCTATAGCAAGTTTCCCAAACCGACAAGGACTCTCGTCACATCCCTACGACCACTTATTGCAGTCCATCACAACAGATATTCACAACATGGCTACCGTGCAACCGCTCTGCGCAATAACATGGAATGTCCACGTAAATCCCTCCCATCCACGGTAGTGAGGACATGGACAGACCCGGATGGGCGCTATGCGTTCGTCAAGCTGCGGATAGGAGACACCTACATTAGCGTGGGATCGGTTTATGCCCTGACAGGGGTGAAAAAAGTATTCCTCCTCCACTTGAACCGCCTTTTGGTGGAGATAGGCGCCTCACAGTACCTTATAGGTGGAGACTGGAACCTGGTGAGAGACCCAGTTCTAGTTAGAACGGGTCCCATTGACAAGGGCAACGCCGCGGATAGAGCTTTGATGGACGACGTCTTGGCGGACAATGGCTTGGTGCCTGTGCCATCCAGCTGAAACAGCACTTTCACTTCCTCGACTCATTGAACGCTCTCCCACCTAGACTATTTCCTGATCTCCCAGAGGATGGTACAGCTGGTCCGGGAATCTTGCATCTTAGACGCAGCACTCTCTGACCATTCCCCGGTCCTCTTATCATTGGAGTTGGGTCTGGCGTGGCCGGGCCGTAAACCCTGGTGCATGAAAATACAGCGCCACCGGACCCCTAAGGGCAAATCCCAATTACAATCACACCTACAAGGATATCTCTCCGACAACTTGGGATCAGTGGAATCGGGCAGGACTTTCTGGGCCGCTGCTATAGATACAATTCAGGGCCAACTCATGCTGGATGCAGCACAGGCAAACAGGCAGGCAGTTTCACGGCAACAAGACCTAGAAAAGGAGATTGCGATCTATACCCGTCTCTACATGACTCCCCTATAGCAAGCTTCCCAAACCGACAAGGACTCCCGTCACATCCCTAAGACCACTTATTGCCGTCCATCACAACAGATATTCACAACATGGCTACCGCGCACCTGCTCTGCGCAATAACGTGGAATGTCCACGGAATGACGCAATATATCAAGCGGAAGAAAGTACTTTCCTACCTTCAATCGAAACGGGTGGACATAGCGTTGTTGCAGGAAACTCACCTGAATGCCCCAGAGTCCGATAAGCTGCGTAGAGACTGGGTGGGGAAGGTGATCCACAGCAGTGTACCGGGTGGCACTGACCAGGACTCGGGACCTATCCGCAAATGCTGAGTGGTAATCCGCATACGTAAATCCCTCCCATCCATGGTAGTGAGGACATGGACAGACCCGGAGGGGCGCTATGCGTTCACCAAACTGCAGATAGGAGACACCTACATCTGCGTGGGATCGGCTTTATGCCCCGAATGGAGCAAAAAAAGCGTTCCTCCTCCACTTGAACCGCCTTTTGGTGGAGATAGGCGCCTCACAGTACCTTATAGGCAGAGACTGGAACCTGGTGAGAGACCCATTTCTGGATAGAACGGGTCCCATTGACAAGAGCAACGCAGCGGATAGAGCTTTGATCGACCACGTCTTGGCGGACAATGGCTTGGTGGACCAGTGGCGCATATGCCATCCAGCTGAAACAGAATTCACTTTCACTTCCCCGACTCATGGAACGCTCTCCCGCCTAGACTATTTCCTGATCTCCCAGAGGACGGTACAGCTGGTCTGGGAATCTTGCATCTTAGAGGCAGCACTCTCTGACCATTCCACGGCCCTCTTATCATTGGAGGTGGGACTGTCGCGGCCGGGCCGTAAACCCTGGTGCATGAATATACAGCGCCACCGGACCCCTAAGGGCAAATCCCAATTACAATCACACCTACAAGGATATCTCGCCGACAACTTGGGATCAATGGAATCGGCCAGGACTCTCTGAGCCGCTGCTAATGCTACAATTCAGGGCCAACTCATGCGGGATGCAGCGCAGGCCAACAGGAAGGCGGCTGCCCAGCAACAAGACCTAGAAAAGGACATTGCGACCAATACCGTCTCTACACGACGCACCCTACCCTACAGCACCGCAGAGCTCTGGAACGGGCCCACATGGCGCTGAACAGACTTTTTACTTCTAAGGCAGAATACGCACTACAGAGGATGAAAGGGAGGCATTACGAGCAAGGAGAGAAGGCGGGGAGGCTACTGGCAGTGCAGCTCCGCCAGCGGGAAGCGGCTATGGCTATACAGGCTATTCAGACGGCCGGAGGGGAAACACTTACGCACCCCCAAGATATTGTGAACGAATTTGCAACATTCTATAGGTCCCTCTATACCCCGGGAATGTCGGCTGCGGGAGACAGAATGGACACTTTTCTCACAGAAGCCGCTATCCCCCACCTCGCAGACAAGGGCAGAGAACTTTTTGAAGGAGAAATAAGTAAGGAGGAGATAGCAAATGCAATCGCCAACCTACCCTACCATAAGGCCCCGGGGGAAGATGGCTTCCCAGCTGAATTCTACTGATGGGCAGGGGAAGACGTGGCCGACATGTTACAGGCGGCATTTCAGGAGGCGGAGCACAACTCCTCCTTAGGCCTCCTCTCTAACAGAGCGGTGATAGCCGTCCTACCCAAACCCAGAAAAGATCCCTTACTGTGTGGCAGCTACCGCCCTATTTCCTTATTGAAATGTGACATCAAACTCCTGCCCAGTATCCTGGCATCCCGCTTCCGCAAAGTCATCCCATCTCTGATTAATCACACACAAGTGTGATTCGTACCCGGACGTTCCTCCAGAAACCATATGCGCACTCTGGCCCACATGCTCTGGGCCGCTAGAGCTCTTCGGAAGGACGCACTCGCGCTCTTACTCGATGCGAAAAGGCATTTGATTGCATCGAGTGGAGCTACCTGTTTAAAGTAATGGAGCGCTTCAGCCTGGGTGGCCAATTCATAGCCAAAGTACGACTGCTAAACGACAACCCACAGCTCAGGTAAACTGCGGGGGCTTTGTACTGAACCCGTTCCTGATCTGTAGGGGGACACATCAGGGGTGCCCCCTCTCCCCACTCCTTTTTCTCCTGGCCAAGGAACCGCTAGCAGCCACCAATTGTAAATCGGCGATGTCGTAGGCATACCTCTCCCGACGGGTGTCTCCAAAATCTATCTTTATGCGGATGACATCTTACCCACCCTCACGGACCTGCGTCGATCCCTGCCATCCCTACTTTACATTATAAATGATTTCTTCTCCTTCTCCAGTTACAAAATCAACTGGGACAAAAGCGAGGCGCTACCCATCTCCGACTGCACCACAAAGGCTGCCATACACGGATTCCCCTTCCACTGGCAATCATCGCGCCTTAAATACCTGGGCATCCTGGTAAACAAAGGAACGGAGGGGATGGTGGTGGATAAACTAAATCCCCTAATCGCACAGATGACACAGGACTTCGAAAAATGGAAGGTGTTAGGGCTTTCCATGTGGGGTAGGGTACAGGCCGTGCGTATGGTGACCTTTCCACGTTTTACTTACGCCCTTGGGAAGCTCCCCTTCCAGACGCCTCTCACCATGTTACGCTTAATAAATGCAAAGATAAAATCCTTCATGTGGGGCTCCTTGAAGCCACGCCTAGCAGAGCTGAAATTGAAGGCCCGCCGCTCTCATGGAGGACTAGCTACCCGTCGGTAGAGCACTTTGCGCTCGCCCTGCATCTTTCCCAAATGGCGTTCATGCTACCAGGGCCATCCGACGCACCGCAGTGAGTCCACATTGAAAAGTGCCTGATGTCTGCGGAGGCGGTTCTTTCTGCCCTCTACGGGACAGGGGCAAGCCGTCAAGGCCCCACTAACCCAATCCTACTCGCCATGCATAAGGCCTGGCATCGAGCACACCACCTGCTGGGTTCAACCCACGATTGTATGACAAAGCCCCTATCAGGGGAAACGCGGGTACACGCATAGATGGTCAGACTCTATCCTGGCGCCTGTGGAGGGCGGCGGGTGTCCATACCCTCAACCAGCTCCTACAGGGTGGGTGTCTCAAATCATTCCCGCAGCTACAGGAGGAATTTGGCCTCCCCAAGTCATAGTCTTGGAAATTTATCCAGTTACAGCACTGCCTGAGGCAGTGTCTCAGGCCACGCCCATGGCAGCTGCCGGCCTCACCAGTGGGAACGTACCTGCAAACATGGGGAAATCATAAAGGGGTGGCATCAGGTCTCTATGGGGTATTCACGTCCCACCTGTTCTCCCAACCCCTGTCGGCATGTCTCCGCACAAGATGGCAGACCCGACTTTTAATCGACTATGAGGAGAAGGACTGGGCAGAGCTCCTGGAGGGCTTGGACCATGGTACCCGAGAAGCAAGACTGAAATTCTGCCTATTTAAGATTCTCCATGACTGGCATTGGTCACCAACGAAACTGCACAGTGCAGGCTTACTCCCACACGCCCAATGCTGGAAATGCACGAACTCAAACTGCGACATAACTCACATTATATGTGAATGCCCCTCGGTCCAACCCCTATGGTCATATGTGGGCCGGACCTTGAGTGCCACCATGCCCTTGCCATTACCGCTAGCCTTAAGCCGAAATCCTCTTGCACAACCTATGGCAAGCCCCAGAGCTCTTGATACCACAGCGCCGCCTTCTCCACACAGCACTGGCCACGGCTAAAATATGTATCCTGTGACAATGGAGGTCCCCATCCCTGCCGTCGCAGGAGACCTGGCTAACGGCCATGATCGGCAGGCCCTCTCATGAACAAGTCATCTACAACCTTCAGGATCAATCTGACTTATTCCTCCAAGTGTGGGAACCTTTTCTACATAGAAATGCCTAGACACATACAGTCGGCCGTGGACCACTGCCCCCCTACAAAAGATCGCCCCATTTCCCCTGATGTACGTTTAACCCCTCACACATGCACACCCTCACCTACACACCACTATCAACACCTCTACAACCCTTTTCCTTACACCCCAAACGCACCCCCATATTCCCCCCTCTCCCCCTTCATTCCCCTCTCCTGTCCACCCTCACACCCCTCCCCCTTTTCCACCCTCTCTCACCTTGCACCTCCAACCCCACCCCTCCCGCGACCTGCCCCCCTATTACGATTATCCACTACAATTGCCACCACTATTATTTTTATTATTATTAGCTTCCTACTATTAGTTCCACTAGCTCTCTGTCTTTCTTCCTCCCTATCTTCCTTATCCCTCTCCCTCCCATCCCAGTAGCGGCCCGTGGTGGGAGTGCTCCCGGGCGCTGACGTGGGGCGGGGGAGGGGCAGGGTGGGGGGTAGTAAACTACGGATTACGGCCGATTAGAGGTAAGTAAACACATAAATAAATAAAACGAATTTCGGTGTGCGCGCTGCATCGCCAAATGCAATGCAGCGCGCGCAACGAAATTCGTTTTATTTATTTATATGTTTACTTACCTCTAATCGGCCGTAATCCGTAGTTTACTACCCCCCACCCTGCCCCTCCCCCGCCCCACGTCAGCGCCCGGCAGCACTCCCACCACGGGCCGCTACTGTCCCATCCCCCCCACACGACAGAGCCACCGAAGATCGGCTCCATAGGCTGACAGCGCAGGTCCCAGCGGAAACATATGAGTGCGGACGACCAACCTTTATACAATATATCATCCTCCGAGCTTCGAAGTCATAACTGCTCCAGCACATCCTCCACGCTGGTACTACTCCGGATTATCAATGGTCCGGCCACCACACCAGCTCCAGACCCCCCTTCCCTATAATCCAAGACAGAGCATGCAGGCCACCTTCGACCCTCCCACCCACTGCCTCCGGGGACTCAGGCATATATCTACATCTCCCTCCCTTATATTCCCCTTCCCCACCTTACGTTCTCGCACCCCTTCATTCCTATATGTTCCATATATGTTTCATGTTTAGCATTGGGGTGAAGCACACGACACATGGGCTGCTACAATGTTGCTTTCTTATACTGATGATATGTGTAACCAATGGCGCTATGACCACTGTGATGTAACATGTCAAAATTGCCAATAAAGAAATATTACACAAATTGAAAAGAAAAAAAAAAGTCACACAATGCCAAAAGCCCAACCTCAAGGAGGCGGATGAGGCAAAAAGAAAAAGAACACGACAATAGTTACAACAGCCATCAAAGTGTGCTTACAAAATCCATCAGTATGTGCTGAGAGAAACCTGGGGAAGTGTGGAGCAAGAGCAGCCAGAGATGTGACAACTACTCACCGCCGGTGGAAGCGTTCAGCCCCAGAGCAGAAGGAGAGAGAGAGATGTCGAAGGCAGGAACGCATCGTGGTCAGACCTCAGACCACCGCGCGAGGGTGAAGGCATCGGACTGGTCGTGGCATAAGTCAGGGATTCCGGAGCCGCATTCTCTCACCAAATGTGGAAGCCTACTCAAGAAATACCAGTCTGTCAGCACATATGATAAAATAGAAAATGTATTATAAGACAAGATACAAGTGCAGCACGGGAACAGACAGCAAAGCCACTAAATGTCCAACAAGTAGAAGTCTTCCACAACCTTTTATGCATCCTAACCACAAAGGGAAAAACTTCATTATTTATGCAATACAAGTTCAGTAGAAGGACAAGCTTAAGACATTTTCTACAGAAATTGAGCAAAGGGGCAGCTCCTGCCCATCAGTAGCCTCAGTATGTTACACAAGTATAGAACACTAGGCCAATCAGAAGAGGCCAACACTGCGTGATACTTGCATGGTCTGGTGTGGTAGGGCTGTTGCTACCCACGTGTCCAGTGCTTGTGACATTTTGGGACTTTCCAAGCTAATGCAATGTACTAGTAATGTTAAATGACCAGACATGATTTGCAATATCAGTCAAATCAGGGACACATAAGCTCTGCCACTTCTAAATATGGTGTGGCTAAGTGCCTGTTGCTAAGCTAGCATCATTTGCTGTCTGAATGTGCTTCTTGAGCAAGCATCGCATTGCGATGGCAGCTTACTTCTAGCAACTGCAGAATTTTTTACCTAAGTCCTTTCTGTGCATATTCCACAGGCCTTTTAAAGTAGTTATTTGGTATCAAAAATCAGGCAACCCATTTAGGTTAGAGAATAATAATGCCAGGGCATTTGGAACTACTGGACAGCAATATTTGATATTCTATGGGTGACCACCAAGTGAAATCCAGAACAACTTCCATATTTGTAGATTTGGTGCTACTGACGGCAAAGCAGTGGCTGGTTATGAGATGGAAAGTTAACAGGGTTTCTGCAATTAGTAAGTCAAGAGTTGAAGTACTGAAGTGGCCAGAACTTGAAGAGGAGGCTTTGCGAATTGACAAGAGATGGGGTATGGTGGATCACATGAGGGACTAGGAGACTTTACTGGTGGAATTGTACAATAACAGGAATGATGAAGGCAGTAGGGCACAATATCCAAAAAGATGCGCCTGGATATATGGAAGTGAAACTGCAGTTGGGGTGTGAATGTTACCGGTATCGGCCCCACCCTTAGTAGACATGTAACATGAGGCTTTGCCCCCTCCTCCCCCACCCATTGAGGGCTCTTACATAATATAAGGATCTTAGAAATATACCACCACATGCTCGTGAAGCAGAATCGTATCCTGGATGAAAAGCATGATTCATGGGATTTATTTGTCTAATTGTTATGTTTACTGCATGAAAGCAAGCTTATATCTTTCATTACAGCTTATAGAACTACCGATTGAAGGTAGTCAGTGGAGTTTTAATGTAGCTGCTGTGCTTTACATCCATTGAATGGAATAGAAAAGTATAATAAGGGAACTGACCTGTAGGGAAACATATATGATTTGACTCTGCTTCACTTCGACTACACATCCAGGAAAAAAAGGCACTGAGAACTATAGAGATAATACCGGCTGTAATGCATTTGTAATTACAGTAAAATGTGGAGGGTACTGATGCAATATAATGCAAAGCAATGCACTGATGCAGTAATGTTTTTTTCTGAAAATCATTAAATCGAGGTTTTGAAAAATGCAGGAAGCGAGGTGAGAAAGGCAACACCGAAACACAGGGAAACAAATGGGAAACAGGTTCAAGAAAGAATCACAAGTGTCTTCTATGTTAACCCACTGTATTGGGGCTATATGCTCCTGGTGGTGCCCAAGCAGGCTTGCTCTATTCTACTATGTGCTCACAATCACGCTAAGCACATACATCTTGCAACAGGGGTGGGAGGTTCCAGTTATGACAAACAGTGTAGATTTTACTGGAGAGGAGCAGTAGGCAGCCTTCTCATCAGGGATGCACTGCCATCAGCTTCAGCTAAAACTAGTATTTTTGTACAAAACAAGTTACTTGTGAAGTGGCAGGCAGGGGCTGGCGTTGAGCAGACAGCACTGCGGAGCGGAGGCAAAGCCACATTTCAGGCCACCATGCACTGCACTGCGAGTTGCAGTGACCACTGCCCCCAGGGATGATCATGTCCACATCATGATGCATGCACTTAAAATTAAACTTCTAAAGAAGCACTTAGTTACTTACTGACTGCGCTTGTACAGGTTTGTCGCGGCTGTGCCCACACGAGTCGACAACCACCGGGCTGGACCACCACAAGGGTCCGAATTAGAGTGAAGTCACTCACGGCCCAGTTTGGAGTCTCAGCCCGGGAGTGGGACTCGAAGTCCGTTGCCTCACTGTCATTGAGTAAAGTATGTAGAATCAATCACATGAGTCAGTGATGACTCCCAAATCCGCCACGTGGCGGCATGGCGCATCATCTCAGCTTTGAGAGAGCAGCGGGGCTGGCCAATAATTTTTGCCTGGGTCGTCATTGGTAGCACTTTTGGGCGCACTACGAGATTGACAGCCCCGTGACCCAAACCCCTGTACACCCATCGCACCTGCGCCACCAGTGCACCACTATGCTAGGGGGGTTACAGTGGTAACGCGAACAGCAGGTGCACTTGCAGTTACACACACGTGCTGCTTGCTGAGCAGCATGGGTATAGTAACTAGTTAGTCACTCCAAATTGTGTCCAATCATGTCCCAGTCATGCAACGCGCTTCGCGCTTATTCACTGAACTTGCACGTGCCCTGACAGGCGTCATCATTGGCTACCAGTGCAATCAGGCTCTGCTGCTAAAGCTGATTTTATGCCATCAGAGCCGAGCACTTGCCAAAGGCTGATAACAAACAGCAAGAGGTCACATGCAAGATTGCAGGGGTCCCAACAGGTGGCTTAGGGGGTCAAAGTTGCGACCCCTTATCGACATCCATGCATCACACTCATCCCCTAAGCCTCCGGCCCGCAAACAATTTCTCAGAAATCCAAAAATGCCATTGCTGGAGTTGTTACTCTGTAGCCACCCAAGAGGTATGTGTCTGAAAAGACACAGCGAAAACAGGATGTAGGGAGAGTGGGATGATCTTAAATAGAGGAAATTCTTTGTTGGGGGGGTCTAGGAGGCTCAATGCCTCTCACATGTAATTAATCAAGGAAAAATCCGCATGGGAGGTAATGTTGATGAAATGCTTTGAGGAGGACACGGGTCAAGCAACAAATTTATTGGCGTCTTCATATCTCTTACAGAGAATTATTGATGTACAATTGGACTGAGCATTTCCAGGAAGTGCTGCATGATATTTTTAAGCAAACTAGTTATGTCAGATTCATTTTCTGAATTAGCCGTTTTATTTAAGCACACACAGGATTGCAGAGGGCACACTGTATTGCAGCATTCGTATAACGCTTCATACACCATTACGTACAGCATTGCTAAGAAACATTAGCAAAGCCAGTAAGTCCCAGAAGCTAGACCTACTGGCTTTGACAATGATTGATTCTGTATGCAATCAGACTAGTGGGTGAGACGACAAAGATAGCCCTTCAGATGCAAATGCAAGCGTCTTACTGCTAAAGGTCTAACATTAATACTTCATGGGAAACGGGCAAAACACATTGCTCACCAGAACAATGTGAACAGCAGTAATTATACACGTCGAGACAGAGGAAGGAAAAATAATGCCCCGGTTACTTACCGGTAATCTTCATTACTCCGAGTCCTGGTCTTCCTCGCCACAGTAATCACATAATAAGCTTTAGCCTCCCACAGACACTCCCAAGTCAAACTTCAGCATACTAGCCCCCATCCCTCCAATATGGCCGACATCCTCTTACTCCTATAAAGAGGAAGTCAACCCACATCACATCCTGTCACCAAAGCCCCAACCAAGAAAAGATGAAGCCATATACAACAGGGCAGGGAGGGATGGGAAACTATACCGTGGCGAGGAAGACCAGGACTCGGAGTAATGAAGATTACCGGTAAGTAACCGGGGCATTGCCTCCTCCTCTGTCTTCCTCACCACAGTAATTACATAATGAGCAGATACCAAAGCAAGGATCGGCTTCATCAAGAATAAAGTGAAAACAGAAAACAAAGGAAGAGACTGTAGAACACAGTCCAAACCAAAAAGAGAACAAAACGTTCCCACACAGAAACACAACACTAAAACACAGTGTCGAACCGAATCAGCAAATGACAGTGATGCACCCCCACCAACCTCCAATTGAAAAGAGGACCATAAGGTAGGAGGAAAGGTCCACAGGGCTGCAACACAGACACCCACCACGGACAAACCCATGACTGTAAGCCAAGAAGCAGCCATAGAACCAGCAGACCATCCCGATACCGACCACAACGTGGCCCAGGGAAGCAGAAGTCCAACAGAAGAGACCACAGAAACCACCCCCAAGAGTGGAGTACGAGGGAAATGACCCAAACAACACAGGGCCAAAAAGGCTCAAAGAAGACAACCACCAAGCAGAACAGCACCATCTGGGACAGGCAAAACAACCACACTCGAAAACAAACCCAAGAGAAGGACAAAACTTGGACCCCAGAGAGAGGATCAGGACAAAAAATACAAGGAGCACATCCACTGCACTCCTGTGGAAACAAGAAGCAACTGGAACAAGGTGGAGGGGAGCCCCAATACCAACCCTGCAGCCAAAAACGCAAAAAGACGGTCCGACCTCCAGAAGAGGACCCAACACCCCAAAGCGGCATGTAGACAAGAATGCCACCAAAATACCACTGCAAGGGCCAGGAATGACAGCGCAATTGATTCCAGAGTACCAAACCGCTCCCCATGCCAAACACAGAACCCCAAAGGTAAAAAAAAAACAAGGAGGTGCTGCCACCAAAGGCCCAGGGCGCCACATCCCAAAATAGACCAAAACTAAGGATACAAGGGGCACCAGAGAGCCAAAACAAGAACATCCAAATGCCTCCAAGAGCCTAACACAGAGCCCGAAGAGAGGAAGAGGACAACCGCAACCCAAAAACAGCAGACCAAAGAAACCAGCACTCGCAAGGTTTTAACATCGCAAACCAGCAAACCCATCCCAGCACATCAAGCACCAGAAGCAACCCAATGCGGGGCAGAAGCGCGCAAGACAAATGGACGGCGGGACTGCAGAAACAAAGCAGCCCCAACACAGGACACCCTCCAGGCATCATGGCCAAACCCCCAACAGCCATGTCCGCTGGTGCAATGGCCACAACCCGGTGCCAGGAGCTGTGGACCCAGAAGCGGGCACAGATAAACAGGAAGCACCCCATGGGGCCGGACGGCCAAGATCAACAAGAGGGGAGACCACAGGAGTCCCCGCCAGCCCGGACCCACCAGAAGCACAAAGGCCCACCCGCAACCCATAGGGAAGCAACGGAACTGAAGGTAAAACACAAAACAGACCCAAAAGGGCAAATGAAAGGCAATGTGACCACCCACCAAGCAGGCAGGAAAGGAATACACAAACAAAAGTAGGGCAACCTGGCCCATATCATGGAGGCAAACTCCAAAAACCAGACCACCGAGCAAACATAGGACCACAGACATCGGCAAGGAAAAAGTACACATTGAGGGAAAACTCCCAGAAAAAACCAATGCTGCCACACAGCACACCTTCCAGGGGAAGGAAGCGCAAACAAAGACAAGAGCAGCAGAACAGCCCAGAAACAAAGGACCAGAAGTAGACGCCGGCAGGGACAAGACCCAGGTGGGTATAAAACACGAAGAACAAGATGGAGGCAGACCATACACAAATGTGACAACACGACACGGGAGGGGCAAATGCAAGGAGCCCCAACAGAAAACCCTCCCCAGCAGCAGGAAGAACAGGCAGGCTGGATCCACAATCACATCACCAGAGTAGACAAAGCCGATAGATCAGGACGCCCACCCAGCAGGGGGGCACCCATCGACACAACGCCAGAAGGTATAACATGGAAAAGATGGGTGAGAAAGGAAACACCACGACCAACCACAAACCAAAATCACCCCACCAGTGTTGTCACCCGAAAACCCAGAGGGAAAGCTGGAGAACACAGAACCAGTGGAAAAAGACCTGAGAGAGGAACAGACACAGCCGGAGACTGGCTGCGCCAAGGAATCATCAGAAGGGAAACAGAGAAAAGACCCCGGAGACAAAGCCAATGAGGAACCGGGGAACACAGCCGTGCAAGCCACCCCAGAACCCTGGTCACCAGGGACAAAGATCGGGCCACCAGGAGGAAAACAAACCTGGCCCAGGAATAGAAAAAGGTAGAACTTGTGGCTGGACAAGACCAGACCACACAAGGGGCACCAAGACACCATGAAACCATAACACAGTGTCAACCCCACCAAACCGAGTGTACCGCTGTCAAAAAAGAAGCAACGACCAGCAAGGTAACCAGAGAAGGAAGAAAGAAATCCCCAACCCCCGGGAAGAAGACACAGGGGCAGGAACCACACCTGAGGGAAAAAAGGGGCTAACCATCGCAAATCCACCTCAGGACAGAAACACCAGAATTACCAACTCCAGAAAGAGAAGAGAACATCCCTCCCCTCCTTTCCCAGAGAAGGAGGGACCGGAAAGAAAGCCCTGTCGGCCAGGAGCAACAGGATCCCATCTACCAAGGCCCACTGCAAAACGCCTGACCCCGCACAAGGATAGCATACTGGCCACCCACCGGGGAGTCCACCATTAACCCTATGTCAGGTGCACTGGTGGACCGAGAGATGGTAACTGCAATCCGAATCCCAGAAATGCTTGCTGCAGGCCCCCCCCCCTCGGCTGGAAGCACCAAAAGTCTCACAGAGGCAAGAAAATGACTGCCCCACAACAACACAGGGACCAACAGCATGCGAATCACAGCCATCAACACAAACATGACCATCAAGGGTGGGGTGGGGGGGCAAACAACTCAATCTCAGAGAAAGAAAGAGCATCAACAAAGCCCCTGGACAGCAAACCACCATGACAAAAACCAACACAGATGCAAGACCGCCATGGACGACCCAGCAGAAGAAGCAGCCACACCCAGGGAGGCCAATAATGCCAGGCAACCCCCCAACCTGCAGCACAACATAGCCAGGGCAAAATAGAAGCCCATACCTTGCACAAACAGCACCGGCAGGGACCGGAGAAGTACCGCAGCGACATAAGGGAAGAAGAATAGGTCACCGCTCAATCTACAAAACAATGGAGAACCGCCACACCACAAGACCCAACAGGGTCTGCGGAATCGGTGTCCACAGAAACAAACACCACGGCCACCCTCCACCAACACACCACAACACCATGGAGACAGATGAAAAGAGTGGCAGGGGCAAAGGCACACGACACAGGTAACGGGAAAGAAACCACAAACAATTCCCGCAAATCCACAGCCAGAAAGGCCATGCCCAGCCCAATGGGTCGGAGGACCACAGTAAAAACAGGACCCCGCACACAACCAACAATGAAGGGACTGCAAAGGAGCAACCGCATGAGACCAAAAGCAACCGACAAAAGGCCACCGCAAGACACACAGAGAGCATCACCAGGATACGAACCCATGTCCCGGGAGGATCGTGCCACCAGAGACACACGTTTGAGCCATAGAGACACAGCCCCTACAACAGTGGCGGCTCCTCCATGGGGCGTGGGGGCATCGCCCCACTGCTTTCTCGCAGTGCGAGAAGTAGAAACATAAAATGTTAAAACTACCATTTTATGTTTCTGCTTCTCGCACTGCGAGAAAGCAGAAGTGCCTGGAGTGCCTGATTGGGGGCGGGCATGTGGGCGGTCCTGCTCGAGGGCAGGGGGGGAGTGGCTTGCCCAATGTTATGGGCCCTGACTGTTTGGTCGGCCCCAGGGCCGAACAAAGCAGTCATGCGCACTCTGCCTTTTTCTCTATGTAGGCTGCATGCAGCCTACATAGAGAAAATGGCCCCCCTACAGGCGCCCGACTGGGGCGCTCTTCGCTGCGCCACACCAATCACAACGCTGCTATTGCAGCGTTGTGATTGGCTTAAGGGAGGGGAGGGAGGCTGCCTAGGAAAAACGCGGCCAGGAGCAGCAGGAGCTGAGGCCGCGGCGCGTGATCCGGAGGAAGCCAAGGTAAGCTTTTTATTTTATTTTAATTACGGTAATTACCGTCCCCCCCACATGCCCACCCGTCTTGCCGGCTGCGACTGACAGGTCGGCGGGTCGTATACTAGCCATCCCATGCACACTCCCCGGGAGGTGACCCGCACATCCCAGAGTTCCACACACACCCAGAGGTGTCTCACGGGCCGGGGAAGGTGGCACATGTACCCGAGCAGATTGCACACTCCCTGACAGGTTGCACACGGACCGCAGCAAGTTATACACACTCCAGTAGGATGCACACACGGCCCCTCTGGCTGAACTGAGACCCAAGGAGCTCACACGCTGACCGGAACAGGTGACTGCATGGCAACTCCAGAATTATATTAAAGTGTCCAGCAGATTTCACACACACCTGGCAGGTGGCACACAGTCCCCCGCAGGCTTCACAGAAAAGCCAGCAATTTTTTGACACACAGCTCCGCAGCCTGCACAGCACCCATCCGCAGCTTGCACACGGTAGTTTACACATGCACACCTGCAGCTTGCACACTTCTCAGAAGTTTGGCACACACATGCTCCTTGCACGCACCTCCTCTGCAGCTTTCACGCACATCGGCACCTTGCACACACACACACACTTGCAGTGTGCACACACTCCCAGCTCGCACACACCTCTGCAGCTTGCACACATCTCAGCAGCTTGGCACACACCTGCGGTTTGCACGCACCTCTGCCGCTTTCACACACATCGGCAGCTTGCACACACAAACACACACGCACTTGCAGCATGCACACAGGCGCACGCAGCTCGTACACACATACATACAGACATGCACACACACACGCAGCTCGCACGCACCTTGGCAGCTCGAACATGCACCCCCACCCGCAGCAGGGCTGCCTCTTACCTTCGGGGAAGACAGCCCGCATCTTGAGGTAGCTGGTGGTGAGGCGGATGATGGACGCCTTGTCCAGCTGCGCGGTGATGGTGGCCGGCAGGGGCAGCAGCTTGGCCAGCTCATAGAACTCGCCGTTCTCCTTCTCCCGACGGCTCTTGGCCGATTCTTGGACTTCTCCTTCATGGCTGGGGCTGCCCGGGCTGAGGGTCTGACGGCGACTGCACATGCCCAGGGCGGGCGGCACTGGCATAATAGACCTGGGACTGGCCGAGGGCAGGGGCATGGGGGGCCGAGTCTGCAGCCGAATACCAGTGCCGAGTCAGTGCAGGAGCCGGGAGCGAGTGAAAAGGAGGCTGAAGGCTCGGGACCGGAGTCGACTCAGTGCATGTGCCAGGAACTGATGAAAAGGACGCCGGAGGCTCCTGACACGGAGACCGTGTTAGCGGCCGAGGATCATTGTCAAGTCAGAGGCTGAGCTGGGAGCCGAGAAAAGCGAGTTATGGGAACGGGGACCGGAGCTGGGGGTCAAGGTGGTAGCGTGACGGGCACAAGGTAGAGGGTCTGGGGCATGGGAATGATGGACCAGTAGGTTGCCTTCAGGGAGCTTTAGAAGGGAGAGCAGTTCTTGGTCCTCAGCCTCGGGACGCTGGAGTGAAGTCTTCCAGAAGAGTGAGGGTTCACGGGCAGCGTGCTTCAGCTCCTGTGCCCTCCTCCCCAGCACACAGCTCAGTTTATCCACAGATGTCCTGGGGTCAACCCTTCTCAATAGGGGGAGTTGATGTACCTCTGTGAGAAAGATGTCACACACGAGGGAAGATGCGCGTCACCAAGAAAGCTGCCTTGCAAGAGGAGGGGAGATACCACACAGGAGGGAGATATCCCAATGTGAGAGGGCTGTCATGCAGTTCGTGCCGTAGAAATGTAGATATTCTAAAAGCTTCTTCACAGCCAGGAGGAGAGATGTGTCTGTGAGGAAAATATATTTTTCGAAAGGAGAGATGCGTACGGGATAAAAGGTGTCCTAAAGGAAGAGATCTGTCTCACAGAAGGGGCGTCTTGCGAATAGTCCCCAACTATGCCTCCTCATCTCAAAGTATGTGTGCCATGCACTTATTTAACTAAGAGATCAACTCTTTTGGGAGTCTAATCTCCACCACATTTACTTGAGAAAGTCATTATATTACACCTTACGTTTCACTAAAACCCATGCTGTAATTTATTTTACATGTGTTAAGGTCTACTTCTCATTGCTACTTCGAATTACTTTATTCCAAATTGACTTCATGTGTTAGGTCATTTAAATGTATTACTATTATCTTAATTTCTCAAATTTGCTTGAAAATGCACCATTTGTCCACTCTTTTTTCAAAATTTTCTCGGGGGGAGAATCACCCCGATCCCCCCGTAGGGTGTTCGGGCTCGCTCGCTACGCTTGCTCGCCACAGTACAGTACGACGATTATTTCACGGCTCACCACTTTCAAATGTCACCAGCCGCCACTGCCCTACGACAGAGAGCCCCTGCGCCCCAAGGAGAGTCAGCCACACAATAGAGTGCGCAATCTGACACACAATAAGATCCAAAAGGACCTGCACAAGCAGAGGGCCCACAGACAATCAACAAGTGCACAATCATTCAACAAACACAGGACAAAGCATTCAGCTGGAACCAGCACAATCAGAGCACCCGGGAATGAAAGTCGTGAGCAGGACAAGGCGGGCCGGAACAGACGCAAGCGTCCAGGAACCACACAGCAGGACCCTAAACATGTAAAGGGACAGCACGTGGGGCAAAACCCCCAAAGCTGAAGAAAGCGCCCTGCGACAGCCACAAATCATACTCCTAGTCCCCACAGCAGGACTCCCAGGCAAGGCCGCATAGAACGGCCAGGCGGAACCAAAACACGTGGGGCAAAGGCAAGGCAGAAAGTCATGCCTCAACAAGAGCACCAACACTGCCCAACGTCCCATTCAGACCAGCAAGCATGTACACCGCCCGGAATGCTGCAAACAATCCCTTAGGGCCACCCGTGAATGGAACCACCGCCCATACCACCGCCACTCCCACACTTTGCAGAGAGAGAACAGGAAGAAAGATGAAAAGCCTACAGCACCAGGTATTTCCAGGCAGAGTCCCTTTTCAGGTAGTAACCAGGCCTGACCTTGCTTAACGACTGAGAGCATACGAGATCAGGTGCATTCAGGGTCCTATGGCTGTAGGCCCAGGCAAGGCCAGAAAATAGCAACTGACCGTAGCTCACCACGGCCAGGTCACAAAAACATTACCGCGACCCACAGGCGAGTCCGCTCTAGCAGGACAAGGCCGGTAGAGGACGTGGTCAAGCGAACCCAGCATGCAGTCCGCACATGTACTACTCGTGAGTCTGCTATAGCAGAACTGCCGAATCCGGGAGTGCAAACATCAAAGAAACAGAGACAAGGTCACCCCGGCATGCCCAGCACTCCTCATCCCCTGGGAAACTAGAGTCCGCTAAAGCAGGACCTCAATCCCCACTCACCATACCAACCAGAAGACAGCACTCGGAGTAGTGCAGAAACCAAAAAACAGGATGTGATGTGGGTTGACTTCCTCTTAATAGGAGGAAGAGGACGTCGGCCATATTGGAGGGAAGGGAGGCTAGTATTCTGATTTTTGACTTGGGAGTTTCTGTGGGAGGCTAAAGCTCATTATGTAATTACTGTGGTGAGGAAGACGGATGAGGAGGTAATGTCCTGTCACACCTCTTCCCTAGCACATCCTGGACCTAAAATTTAGTGCACCTTGCGTTGAACTAGTGCACCGCATGCTGCAGCTGCTGCCCCACCAGGGCCACTAGTGTGTAGGGATTTGGCACAAAACTAAGGGGCATATTAACAAGAGGGGGAGATAAAATTATCGCCGCTTTAGCGTCCGTTTTCGGCGATAATTTTATCGCAAGATTAGCAAGGACACGCTAGCGCGTGATTCCATGAGTTAGCACCCGCTTTGCATCTCAACGTTAATGAGATGCAAAGTAGGCGTGCCTCAATATGCTACATGGGTAAATATCGTGAAGGCAGCTTCGCGATATTTACAAAAATGCCCCGGCCGGCGTAGCGATAAACAAAATCGTGCTAACCGCCCATTAACGCTGGATTTTAACGTCTGCTAAAATCCAGTGTTAGGCATACTTTGCATGGGAGGTGGATTATGCTGATACGACCACAGGGTCGTATCGGCAAGGTTATTGCCGTTTTCCATGGAACATCGCTGGAAAACCAGCGATGTTCCATGGAAAACACCGCTATCGCTGGAATAATTATCGCCATTGCGCTATGCGTTGTTAATACAGCGCTAGCATGGCGATAATTTCCAGCTACAGCCGGCGATAAGAAATCTCACGCTAAGCGCAGCAGCGATAATTATCGCTGCCGCTTGATAATATGCCCCTTGGTCTCACTCCATTAGTTGATGTGACTTTGCACCAACACCTAAGGGTGCTTGTGTTGTTTTGCACCAAGACATTCCCACTTAGCATTAATTAACGGGGTTGGCCCTTTACAGCTCTTTGCAGTTTTGGTGGTGAACCAAGAGGGTCAACTTATACCACTTTAGTGATGAAATGTTGATCAAAGCTGTTGTGTGCCCATTGATACACTGTGTGATCACTCATACAAACCTTTAGTTGTTCTGGGCCAGAGGATATTCAGAGTAAGTGTATGTGCTTTAAATGTCACAGTGTCATACAGATACGTGCCTGATACTATGTGTGGAATTTGGTGGTTGATAAGGCCTTATATTGTGTATTCCAGTTACCTGACAAGTGCTTTTATTTATTATGCCCCCTTAGGTGCCATTGTACATCGCTTGGTGATTTCTCCGGGTGAAAGCTTCACCCTTGACGAGGTAGAGAAGGTGAGTGATAGATCAGCAGATTGTTAATTGGACGTAACTAGCTTAACCCAGCAATGAATGTTCTCAAAAGTATACCATCCAGCAGCCACCTACCATTCCTATGTTTTTTCATTTGTCTCTCTGTTTTGTTATGGTCAGTGGCAGCCAGTGACATGTCAAAGTGGTGAGGCATAAAAGTTGGGACTGACTTTTAGGTAGGGGGCGAGTGAAGTAATCAAGCCCAACTACAAAGCGATTGCAAGCGGCAGCAAACCAGACAAGCAGTCCAAGACCCATTAAATGTCACAGTGACCTACCTTATGCGCCTGACACAAAGGAAACGCAAGGATGAACTAACAATATCTTGTTTTCTGTGTAAACCAGCAGCTCCTATATTAGGTTTTGTAGCACTGCGCTAACAGGCACTAACAACAGACACAAATATTAACCAGTTGAGTCTTTCACTTTTAAAACGATTATAAAGTACAGCTTAGCAATGGAACATAAAATACTTATTCATTCTATGTTGGATTTGGAGAGAGGTGCTCAGTGCTCTAAATGGAAAAAAATAAGTGCAGGTTCTCACCAAAATGAGAAGTGTGCTAGGGGTTGGGGTGGGGGGGCAGGACTATGGGGGTGGAGCTACGGGGGCGGGGCTACGGATAGTGCTAAGGGACCGGGCCAGAGGCACACGTTTCATTTGATTGAGATTTAATTGGTGTGCAGATATGCATGCTGCAGACAACACTCACTCATACAAGAACACACACAGGGACATAGAAACACTCGTGCATGCAGGTAGGGTATTTAGTTCATGTGTTTTAGAAAAGCATATTCGCTGATGCCCACATTACTAAACCTGGATTCCCGAACCTCCCCTATCCCCCGCTGTGCTACAGCATCACCATCACCAACTTCTTCCTCGATCTGGCTCCAATCAGGGGCTGCCCTACTCTGCTATGCCAGCAGGAAGCCTTCTCTTAGGTTTCCCGAGTCACGAGATGGGGATGTTAGCAGGCCCTGCTCACATACCTATTGTGCTATTGTCTCCACCAGGGGCGCAACTAGACTGGAACTTTGGGGGGTTGGGGGGTGGGGGGGAAGGCTGACAAACCAAGCAATGGAGGCGGAGCTAATACTTCAAACAATTAAGAGCGGACTTATCCTCAGAGCCAATACAGCAAAATAGTGTCAAACTGTGGGGCATATTATCAAGAACGGCGTTAAAATTATCGCTGCTTTAGCGGCAGAAAACGGCCGCTAAAGCGGCGATAATGGGCTTGATAATATGCCCTTGAGAATTCCAATAGAAGCCCATGTTCACACCAGAACATGGACTTCTATTGGAATTATCCAGGGCATATTATCAAGCCCATTAGCGCCGCTTTAGCGGCAGTTTTCTGCCGCTAAACCGGCGATAATTTTTAACGCCGTTCTTGATAATATGCCCCTGTGTCTTTTAAACATATTGGAAAAACCAAATACTATTAGAACAAACATGATTTGGTGGATTTTACAATGTTTATAGACTACTTACAAAGAACTTTAAAGGAGGAGCTTGAGAGAAGTGGAGTAACAAGCAGTTTGAACAGATTTCAGTACAAAGCACATTAAACAAGTTTTCATAAAGTTATTTCAAAATTTGGCCCCTTATCGCCAATTCTCTGACAATTCCTTCCTGGCAGGATAACATGCTCCATTAAGTATTTATTATTTCATGTCTAGAAAGGCGCTCTTGTCTGATTGTTGGCAAAGGTATGTTTACTGCCTGCTTACAGGATGCTGCAATATATGCTTGTTAGAGCCTGCACTCATGCACAGCTCTCACAAAACTGAGCTTAGTGGGATAACACACCTTTTTGGGATGAATGACTGGCAAGTGACCGGTTTGATTCCTGAATCTTTGTTTATTCCTAATGAAAATGACTGAAAACCACTCAATGGCCAATATTCTAACATGTTATAGCCCTATCATGAAACTGCATTATCTGAAACATAACATAGTTGTTGTTAGTGCCCCACATTAAGCTGTTCTCATGTGGAATGCATCATTGAGCTACACCCATGCAGTAAGCTATTAAGCTGATGCTTTGTCCTATGGCGACGTCACTCTGAGAGAACCAGGAATAGTGGGTCTTAGTAACATACATTATAACAACCAGCTTTCAATTCTTTTCTAAGACCCACAGCACATACAGTGTCAAAACCACTAAAATATATTAGTGTTAAATCTTGGATGTGCTTGATAAAGTGCATAATTTGTTGCTCTGTAAAGGTGGTTCCTAAAGGTGTGTAGTTAATACAGGAAAAAGGGTGATGTACACATTGAAACTTGTTGTGCACAAAGAAGTGTCTTTTCCTTCTGTAATGTATTCTGTATTGGTAATCATTATGGACAGATTCATGATATATTTGCCAGATCCTTGTTTAGTTTGACAGCAGCGTTAGGGTTCGCAAGTATTTTGCTGCTACACTACACTAGTTAGAAAGGCACGACACGTTGATGCAATACCTATACAAGGGAAGTGCTGATGTTACGCTGTACTACCTCTCCATAGACACCATTCCAGCATTTTCCATATCTGTTTGCACTATGAGAAACAGATCGAAGTGGTTCATGCTTTAGGCAGCAGCATACACATACATTTTATATACAGCATTCACATAGCCAAGCTGTCTCTCAGTTCCTGCTCTAAACACTTGAGCTACCCTTCACAAGACAATGCTTCTTCACCAAAAGACTAGAGCCACAACCCACTATTACTGCTTGATTTGTTCCAACATTGCCACCAGCCCCACATTTAGCACCTGTAGGCAACCACTGAACGCAATGAAAACCTAGACCTTCGGTCCAGGCCAGCACTCTCCCCAGCAACTCCGCGTGCAGCACCACCTCGCATCAGCTCTTGAGCCCTCCCGTCTTCTGGGTTCGCGCCGGCAGCCCGCACGCCCACCTCAGCTCTTTTACTGCTCCCCTTGTCTTCTTCCTGGGAGGCAGGTTAAGCCTTGCGCTATTTTTGTTTTTGTGAGTGTATAATTTTCACGCTTTAATTTGTGTTCAGCCATCCCGTTTTAATTTTTGTCTTCTCACTTATTTGGAAGTCAGCCTTTCCCGCCGCTGTGCCCCTGCGGCCCCCTCCCCCCGACACAGCCCCCGCTCCCGCCTCCCTACCCCAGACCCGCCCTCCTCCCCTACTTAATGGCGCCCACTGTGCGGTCGCGCCGCTGACGCGCCAAAGGCGCGCCTAAGGCAAGCCCTTCTGCGCCCGTCCGCGACCCGACCGCGATCAGCGCCAGGAACCCTGGTTCTCCTAGGCCCCACCGCTACGATTCCACCACCCTCCACGCACTCAATCCCGGAAGACTCACCGACTGCATAAGATCCTCGTCGAACACCACCCATGGACAGTTCTTGTGCAGATCCTGCCGCAGATCCTTCACCATCGACAAAGCCCCCACAACCGCTGAAGGCCCGTCTGATGCACGCACCTCCGATACTCTGACATGCATCCTCCTCAACGTACGCTCCCTGCACCGACACGCCGTAGAGATCTGGGACCTGATCGACACCCTCTCGCCCGACCTCGCCTTCTTCACGGAAACCTGGACCAACGCCACCTCCGGCCCCGACATCGCCACTGCCATCCCCGACGGCTACAAGATCCAGAGAAAGGACCGCCCCCACCACCCAGGAGGAGGACTCGCCATCGCACACAAGACCCCCCTCCGACTCTCCACATCCAGCACGAGTGACCCCCACTCCAACACAGAACACCTCCACTTCCAGATCCAGACCAGCACCAGAACCACGCTACGCGGCACCCTCATCTACAGACCACCGGGACCTCGCACCCAGTCCGCAACTACCATCGCCGAGCTCGCCGCACCCCACGCCATCACCTCCAAGGACTACATTCTACTCGGGGACCTGAACTTCCACCTCGATAACTGCAACCACCCCGACTCCACCACTCTCCTCGACAACCTCGACAACCTCGGACTGAAGCAGCTGGTCAACACGCCCACTCACAGAGCTGGACACACCCTCGACCCCATCTTCGCAGGAGGGACAAACATCCGCTTCAGCCACACCACCCAGCCCCCCCTGGACGGACCACCACTGCGTCCATTTCACCTTCAACACCACCACCGCACCCAAGCCCGCCCGCCACGAAGGAACTGGAGCAAGGTCACAGAGGAACACCTCAACACCACCCTCCTCCAAGACCCCCCCAGCGCCACGACCGACACCAACTCCGCAGCCATAGAATTTCACTGCTGGATCTCCTGCTGCGCCGACAAGCTCGCACCCCTCCGCCACCCCGCCAAACAACACCCTCTGAAGGCTGCCTGGTTCACCACAGAACTACAAGAAGCCAGGCGCTCCTGCAGACGCCTAGAGAAAACCTAGCGAAACCAGAAAACCACGGAAGCACGGAACAACCACAGGAGCGCCCTGAAGGCATACCACCAGCGCATAAGAGACACCAAACGGACCTTCATAAGAGACAAAGTCCAGACCAACGCGACCAATGCCAAGGAACTGTTCAACGTCATACAGCAGTTCGCCAAACCCCCCAGCGAAGCCACGGATGTCACATCTTCCCAGGAACTCTGCGACAAGCTCAGCTCCTACTTCCATCTGAAGATCAAGGTCCTCTACGACAACTTCAGCGAACAGACGCCGGACACCACCCTCCTCCCCACCGCCGCTGATAAGCCAACCATCATGACCTGGAATCAGCCACCGTCGAACACATCACCGCGACCATGAAGACAACACACTTAGGAGCCCCAACGGACCCCTGCCCACCGCACATATTCCACAGGGCCGCCGCCACCATCGCACCCGAATTAGGACGGACCATAAACGCCTCCTTCAGATCCGGCATCTTCCCAGACGACTGGAAGCGGGCTGAGGTTAAACCCCTCCTCAAGAAACCATCGGCCGACCCAACGGACCTGAAAAACTACCGGCCCATCTCTCTCCTCCCCTTCGCGGCCAAAGTCACCGAGAGACTCGTAAACGCCCAGCTGACCGCTTTCATCGAAGAGAACTCCATCCTAGATGCCTCCCAGTCTGGATTCCGCAGCAACCACAGCATCGAGACCGCCCTCCTTGCCGCCATTGACGACATATGCATGCTACTCGACCAGGGACACACCGCGGCCCTCATCCTTCTGGACCTCTCCGCAGCCTTCAACACGTTTTACATCGCACGCTCGCAGCCAGACTTCACGACGCGGGGATACAAGGAGCCGCCCTCGATTGGATCCAATGCTTTCTCTCCGGCAGAACCCAGAGGATCAGACTCCCTCCCTACCTTTCCCAACCCACCGATATCAGCTGCGGAGTACCCCAAGGATCATCACTCAGCCCTACGCTCTTCAACATCAACATGGCCCCCCTTGCCGCCATCGTCAGACAGCATGGGCTCAGCATTGTATCATATGCCGACGACACCCAGCTCATCCTCTCTCTCACGAGGAATCCCGAAGACACCAGACTCTGCTTCCAGGAAAGAATGAAGAACGTGGCAGCCTGGATGAAAGACAGCTGTTTGAAGCTCAACTCAGAGAAAACCGAGGTCCTCATCCTCGGACCCTGCACCTCCGCTTGGGACAACACCTGGTGGCCCTCCACCCTCGGGAATCCACCCACCCCTACAGACCACGCACGAAACCTCGGCATCATCCTTGACTCCTCCCTCTCCATGAACCGCCAGATCAACGCCGTCGCTTCCACTAGTTTCAACTGCCTGCGCATCCTCGGCAAGACCTTCAAATGGATCCCCCCCCCGACTGCAGAAGGACCGTCACTTACGCGCTCATAACCAGCAGACTGGACTACAGCAACGCCCTATACGCCGGAATCAACAGAACTCTTCTACACAAACTCCAAACCATCCAGAACGCCGCAGCCAGACTCGTCCTCGGGACACCGCATCACGAACACATGACCCAACACCTACGAAACCTCCACTGGCTCCCCGTAGAGAAGAGGGTCACCTTCAAACTCCTCACCCACGCCTACAAATCCCTCAACAACATCGGACCCAAATACCTCAACGAGAGAGTCTCCTTCCACGTACCCAAGAGGAACTTCCGCTCCGCCGACCATGCCCTGGCAGAGGTCCCCCGCATCCTCAGAAATAGAACAGGCGGGAAGGCCTTCTCCTACATCGCGGCCAAGACCTGGAACGAGCTCCCTGTGAACATCAGACGCTCCCCGACCCTGCACACGTTCAGGAAGGACCTCAAGACCTGGCTCTTCGACTGATCCGGAGCTGCCCCCACCCCCCTAGCGTCTTGACACCCTCACGGGTGAGTAGCGCGCTTTATAAACCCCTGATTGATTGATTGATTGATTGACCTATGCATGCCACGCATCACCACAAAGGACCACAGCACAGAAAGAACGCTCTTCACTGCCACAGTCGACATCCGCATGATCCTGTACAAAGGAGACACGGCGGCCCTCTTCCTCCTGGACCTCTCTGCAGCATTTGATGCAATTTACCACCCCATCCTTATCGGACGCCTGCAGTAGATTGGCATCCAAGGACCTCTCATCCACTAAATCTGATCCTTTCTGACAGGCAGAACATAAGCTGTCAGTCTGGCCCCATATTCATTGGAAACTCACAAACGTGTCTGTGTTGGGCCTCAAACTTGTCCCTCAGCCCTACCCTTTTCAATGCTTACATGATCCTTCTAGCCATGGCCATCCACGGCCACAACATCAACATTCTCTCCTACGCCAATGACATGCAACTCAAAATCTCCCTCTTGGACAGGACCCAAAACGCTTGAAAAAGGTTCACAGCCTGTATGACCGAAGTCCCCAACTGGATAAAGTTGACTATCTCAAGCTAAACACCAACAAAACAGAAGTAGTGTTTAGCATTTATTAATGAGCATTTTCTCCTAATACATTTGACGAATTCTTTGCGGCAAAATCTATTAAGGGAAAACTGTGCAGTATAGTTATAAATACACAACTCAAAATCCGATAGGTGCACAAACTTCTATTTGCACTTTGGTGTAAATTTAAAAAGCTGCTTGAAATCAGAGCCTGAGTAAAGTATGTAAATTTATAGAAGGTAGGTGGGTAATGTTATGTTAACAGAGAATTGTTCATGTCTGTGTTGCTATTATTATAGCCCAGTAGTGCTGTGGGGTTAAAGTATATTGCACTGCATTTTATTGTATTTCTATAAGGCTTAATACTCCTTATGAGACGCTGATGCTCGCTGCTCTGTGAGAGTGCTATGGATGAAGTGTGTTTGTCATGCGACCTATAAAGGTTCTGTATATATTGTGCATGTTGTTCACAGTTGTGCTCTTGCCATGTGTTGTCACTAGATGTGCCAGTAAATTTACAGGGAGAGCCGAGCCAAGGGCCTGGCGTAGATCTTATAGCTTGTGCAAGAGCTGAGCCCTGAAAATGTTTGCTATGTAAATCACACAAAAATATTACATAAAAATATGATAAAATTGTTCGAAATTTTAAAAAGTGTATTTCTTTAACAAGTGAAGCTTTGACATTAATACATCACATAATAGTGCTGCACTGAGAAGTATTTAATAAAAGATAAGTAGAAGAAAGAGTTTTGGTGAAAGAAAATATTTTCTTAAGATCACACAATTTAAGCGATGAAGCTGCTATTTATCCAGGTTTTCTGGTTTCACCTTGTACAAATCAGCCAGGAAATGGGTATCTCTTGTTCTTTCCTTATGTTAAGGCTTTGTTTTTACCTGTCCGTGACCTCCACCCAAAGAACAAATTGGAGCACTTTAGATGACTACAAGTTGATCACGTTCATTGCTTATAGGCATGGATAGATTAAGCGATTTGCCCAGATCACAGGACTTTGAGCTGACGCCGAGACTTGAATCTACTTCCCCAGTTCCAAAATCGGCAGCACTGGCAGAAACGCCACATCCTGGCTAGAGGGGGGAACGAAGGTGGAATCGCATTAAAGCTTGGCTCATTACGGGCTCGAGGTTCCAACAGGACATCAAGCTGAGCCAGAGCCAGGCTCGAGCTTTCAGTGGCTTGCCCACCTCTTGTTGTCACTGCTGTTATGCATGAATTTGAAGTAAAGAGGAGTGAGAGATAGGTGCTCTTGACCGATTCTAATGGATAAAAGTGTGTGATTTCATTGTGGCCTATATTTGGAATGTGTTGGTATGAGATGAAGGGTTCTGCCCTTCAAGGGTGCAAAGATAGTGATTTCAGCAGTTTAAGGGCACAAAAGTTTACCCAATTACCCCCAAAGCAGCGTCTATGGAAGGAAAATTCCTGATGCACTTTGCAGTACAACCAAACCTACTGCACCCACAATAAACTGTGCTAAAAGCAACAATTACCTGGAACGAGCGGATGAAAGTGGAGGGCTGGCCATTAATTAAAATCATTGATAAAACCTCATGACAGAATGCAACTCTTAATTTAAGATTTTGTTTTATGGCGCTTTATGTAAGAAATTGTTTCAAAGGCGCTAAGAAAAAAGTTCACTAACATTTATTTTCTAATGTCATAAATATTTTACTTTTAATTGAATGTAAACCCCTTCTTAAATTGTTTCCAGTGTAATAGCGCCTTCGGCCTCACAAACATTGAGAAAGTGCTATAGAAATCACACATACATAACACAATATCACTAACTTTCTTGTTCAATTACATTGTAGAGGAAAGGTATGTATATTATTTCTCCTTTTAGGTTGAGCCTAGGCAGAGCGCATGCGCTGTCTGCAAGACCTGTAGTAAGCAGTATAGCGAGTGTAAACCCACCTGCTGCTTACCATTGGTTAACTCCTGCGTTACTCTTATTGCCAGGCTCCTTAGTGGTTGGTGCTCCTGATACATCACTTCCGTTTTATCAGAAGGAGTACCGACCAAATACAGTTTATTACGCTCCGGGGGGGATATTCACAAGAATGTGCGCTAAACATCTCCAGAAAATGTTAACGCAACTTTACACATCGCAGTCTATCGCGGGAAAATAACCCCGTGTTAACCCGGAATTCACAAGACGGCGGTACCATGCGATAGTCCCTCAAAAACGCGGCCAATGTCCGCGAAACAACCACCGCGACGGCGATAAAAACACAAACCCCAACGCATAAAAAGACGCAATGGGCCCAAACGCGACAAGAAAACAGTGATAACCGCCAAGAGGCCAGCAATACCCATGCGTAATGCGGGAAAAAGCACAAGAACAGCCCACGGAAAATGCCACCAAAAAGGAAATGAACTGCGGAGTACCACGGATGCACCCTGACCGACTGCAGAGGACAACATGAACCCCACAATCCCCACGGAGGAACACACAGGAATCCAGGGCCCGTGGAAGGGCAATGAGAAGAGGAAGAGGAAGACGGGGTACAGTCTGCAGGAAAACACGATCATCGTCACAGATGAGATAGAACACCACCACCAACTGCACGTCACCTCCAACGTGTCATTGGCAACAAAGAGGCAAAGATGGCACCACCATCTCGGACCATGTGAATGCCGTTGTAGCGCCGAGGAGGACAATGGAAGAGGACAAGAGGCGCTGGATTGATGTGAATGGCAAAACCAAGCAGAAACACGCTGCCAACACGAAAGCAGCAACGCACTTCGGAGGAGGGGGGCCAGCAGAACACCATGAGCTGAATGACATGGAGAAGATGGTGGCCACAGTCATCAGTCGGGAGACGGTGACAGGAGTTGGGGGTCCGGACACTGCCCAACATGACCCGACACCACATCAACAGGGCGCGTACCGACCAGGGAGTGGGGGGAAGGGGGGGACTGGGCACAAATGGCACACATGCACAATTAAGCAGAGCACACTGCACACCCACAATGACTCTGGATCATGTCCCTGATCCCACAGGAACACTTCAGCACACACACAAACGCCAAGTAGTCCCACGTACACCATGTGCCCAAAGGGGTACCCACCCAACACATCAACAATCACACAACCAACACATGCACACGTGCGAAACACAGCAAACATGCATATACGTCAGCCACACTGACAATGCAAGAGACACCACATGACGAGTGTCATGGCTGCAGTCCAATCATCATGACAATGTACACGGCACGACACTGAGGTGGCTGAGTGCGGACCACAACCGGAAAGGAGCAGGTCACACTTGGACACAACCACCTGCACAAACAACCCCTGACGTCAACGACACATCTGCGGACAAGCAATGCCCAAGAGTCACAACTCGACAAAGAGCACAAGTTACCCAAGCCTGCAACATCTCAGCACTGTGGAAGCACAGAACTGAAAGGCACAGCGCATGAAAGGGATAAGTGGCAGCCATATCAGAGCCGCCGGAGCGCCTCACCCACCATGCAGCATACGAACATAACAATAAGTGCACCTCGAGATTGACAACATCCTGGTACAAACTGCAACACCACCACAACAGAACACAGGACACAACTGGTGCTGCATATGTGCACAACATGGCCAATCACATCTGGCACAGCAGGAAACTGTGACATGATACTGTACAAGTACAACCTGTAACCTGCAAAATGTTATTATTCACACATGCCGTGCTTGTGGACATTTAGTACTGTCCCATGATTGCCAAGGACGGCCACAATGTGACGTGCTCATGAGAAGAAATTGGCAATGAGGGTGTTCCTATGGGCTATTCCTGCCGCAGCTGCAGTGGCATGTGGGCCACCTGCCCCATCGTCCTCATCATCGTCAGGTACCTCTGGAACCAGGATCCATGGTGCATTGGTGCGTACACAGATGTTGTGCAACACACAACATGCAACGATCATCTTGCACACGATGTCTGGGCTGTACAGGAGCCTACCACCTGTGACGTCCAGGCACCTGAAACGTGACTTCAACACGCCAAATGTGCGTTCCACGATGCCCCTGGTGCGTATGTGGGCCGCATTGTACTGCCTCTGGGCGGGTGTGTTCGGGTCTCGGAGGGGTGTCATCATCCAAGGGCAGAGTGCATATCCTTGATCACCTGTGACAGTGCAGAGAGATAAGAGTCAATACTTGGTTCGGCATGATGTGTTGGCAGGCCCACTAGTCCAGTGACGCCTGTGCTGGCTGTGTGTGGAGTGTGTGTAGGCCAGCCCTCAGGGAGTAGCTGGTGCTGGCAACAACTTCAACAGTCATCAGGCACTCAGGCATGCAATGTACGAACAGCAAGGGAGCATGACTTGAGTTGCACAGAGTTAGTGGCCCCGGATGCACAGCGGCCGACACGGGCCTACCTCCACGGGACGCTGACTTGCGGGAGACTGGGGTAGGGTCATGAGGGCAGAGCAGGGTCTCGTATGTATCAAGGGTGGTTTCAACAGAGTGTCACGGGGGATAGTGGGAGGTGTACCTCCAGGGCATGTTGCAGAGGGCACATACCAGCTGTGTCCGGCAACATGGCGGATATGAATGCCACAGACTCATGCCAAACACCAAGTCCGTACCTGCCAGTTGCTGATGACAACCCCCAGAACACAGGCTCAGACACCAACGATGTTCGGCCAGAGGCTGAGGGTGTCTCACGGCGCACAGGGTAAGTGGCACCAGGTCAGTCCTTGTGAGTGGTTGACCTCCTCCGTAACGGTGATCCGTGTTTCCACCGGACTGGGACGCATCTGTCTCTCACTCCTGTCCCTGCGGCCACTGGCTTGAACTCTGCCATTGATTGATGGGGACTCAATCCCAGATGTGGGACATACTGGACTGCAGTGTAGGCCGGCTGCAGCGGTGGGGTATGTCAACGAATGTGGACTCCTGGGGGCCTGTGCCACGGTGGACAGCGATGGTCTGAGGAGGCTCCCAAGCTCGCGGCCTTGGGTCCTGGGGCTAGCACAGGCACGTGGTGGGCCCTCTTTGACACACGACGTTGTCGGCAGCTGAGCAGTGCGGCCCTGGAGCGCTGGGGCAGGCAAGCCAGGTCTGGATATCAGCGGCCTGGGGTGCAGCAGGCGCACAGGCTCACAGGCCCTGCTGCTCACGGCGTCGGCCTCGTGGCGGGCTGAGAGGCGCCGCCCTGGCAGTGATGTTGGCCGTTCCGGGAGTGCACCACGCTCAGCGCCACAGTGTTTTTATCCACACCCCTGCGCAGGCCTGGCGTAAGCCAGGCCAACCCACTACGCTCACGCACACAGGGGTGGACGCAGCGGGCGACATTTCCGCAATCTACCCCAGAGCCTTAGGTGACATGGTTGCGTCCACTGTTCACTACTCCCCAGACACCAGCAGTTAATGTCTGCATGGACATATCTGTGGTTTGCATACCCAGGTCTGTCCAGCACATTCACGCCACACTTGTCGTTGTGTACATTCCCATTCATGGGTCACTTGTCTCCTTCGCACATGCCTGCTTTCCGCCTCTCCACACGTTCAGCTGTTGTGTGGCTGTGGTGCCCTGATATAGCTGGCTTGTGTACATGGGAAGCCCAGTATCCCAATGGAGTTGTGTTGACGTGTCTGGTAGGTGGGCATGTTGACTGACATGTCGTATGTGGTTTGGTCACGTGTGCATTCCCAGAGTTGGGCGTTGTGTGATGGTGGGTTTGATTTGGTACTTACCAACGAGCAGTCCAGTTTCATAGGTGCCATCCTGGAAGCGCTGGTTGATGATGGACTGTCGGAAGATGTAGGAATCGTGCACACTGCCTGGGTAGTTTGCGACGACATTGGTGAACTTTCCCCGGTGGTCCACTATTGCCTGCACATTGATGGAATGCGTGTGCTTTCTGTTGCGGTAGATGTGTGCAGTGTCCGCAGGGGGCACAAGTGGGACATGTGTGCAGTCAATGGCCCCAAACACGTGTGGGAAGCTTGCAATGGCGTAGAAGCCTTGCTTGGTCTCCAGCTGTTCCTGTGAAGTGTTGGGGAAGTGGAGGTACTGGGGTATGAAGCTGATGATGGCATCCAGGACAGGTGTGAGGAACTTTGATAGGGCTGGCTGTGAGACTCATCCGACTCTGGCCGTTGTTGGTTGGAAGGTGCCAGAGGCCAACGTGTGCAGCACAGCCAGCAGCTTTGTCTGCGGAGGGATGTTGGTTGTCCGCTGTGTTGGGACCGTCAGCCTGGAGCCAATGTGGGTCATGATGCGGAGGATGGTTGTCCTTTTGAGCCTGTAGTGGGCAATGACTTCCTCGGGCGTCAGGTCTGTGAGACTAGTGCGTTTTCGGTAGGTCCGCTGTCTTACTCTGCGCTGCCTCTGTGGTGGTCCTGGGGGTGGTGGCGGTGGGTGTTGTGGCCCTGTTGGGGCCCCAAGCTGCATGATGAGTAGCTCAATGGCGTCGGTTGTTCTTCGAGTGTGGCTGTGTGCGGGGCTCCGTTGCCTACTGCAGGTAGTCGTCCTGCTTATCACCAGAAAGAGGCAGGTGTTAAATAGCTGCTGCTACCGCGGCTAAATGCCTGTTTTTGGTTCGCATCGCAGATCTGGCAGTTCGTTGTGAAAATGGTGTAGTGGTGTTTTTGTGTGTTTTTGCACGGGAACGCCTACTCTGCATCTCATTAGGTTTAGTTGGTGGTGTCACCCGTGGAGGTACATTTTGCGGCAGTTATCGCGGGAATACTTGCGTTGTCTGCAGTTTGCACCCGCCTGTGAATGGGGCGTTAAATCTATCTCCACTTTTGTTGCGTTAGGGTGGCGATAACTCGGCGATAAGTCCTTGTGAATATCCCCCCAAGTGTTCATGTGTTATGTTTAGGGACTACTTGCTTTATTTTATTTTGTGTCATCACGGCACCAAGCATGACGCCCGGTTTCTTTTTTTTTTTTTTTCTATTAATGGGCTCGGGCGCCACGCTGCCTAGCATGGCACCCGGTTTCATTTTTTTTTTCAAATTAATGCGCTCGGGCGCCGCACTGCCTAGCACACCACGCGATTTCATGTATTTTTAAATTAATGCGCTCGGGCACCGCGCTGCCTAGCACGGTGCCTGGTTTCCTGGTATTTTTTAAATTATTGTGCTCAGGCACCATGCTCCCTAGCATGGCGCCCGGTTTCATTTTTTTAAATTTTAATTCATGCGCTCGGGCGCTTCGCTACCTACCACGGCGCTTGGCTTCATATTTTTTTTTTTTTAAATCTTGCCACACACTGGGATCCTCATGCACCCTTGGATCTTTAATAATGCGCTCGGGCGCCGCGCTGCCTAGCACAGCGCCTGGTTTCATGGTATTTTTTCAATTAATGTGCTTGGTTGCCGCGCTCCCTAGCATGGCGCCCGGTTTCATGGCTTTTTTAAAAATTAATGTGCTCGGGCGCCGCACTGCCTAGCACCGCGCCCGGTTTCCTGTTTTTTTTTTTTTTATTAATTTGCTCAGACGCCGCACTGCCTAGCACTGTGCCCGGTTTCATGTTTTTTTAAATTCATTTGCTTGGGCGACACGCTGCCTAGCACGGCGCCCGGTTTCATTTTTTAAAAAAAAAACCTTTCCTGCCTTCGTGCCCTTTTGCCAGTTTGCCTTTTCTACCAGCTGATGCTTTTTCAGCCTCTTTCCTTTTCTAGCCCCTTCAATAACCTGCATGCCTCTCTGATGACCTGCTTCCCCCGCCAACGCATCCTCTTCCTCACTGGTGCCATTGTATCTGCCCCACCTCTCCCTCCTTTTAGCATGTTCTCTCCTCTCTTCTCTCTCTCCAGGCCTCTCGTCTCCAGATCTCACCTCAATCCTTAATAACTCTCGTCCTTCCCCCATAGACACTGTCATCTTTCTCACAGTTTGCTCTCCCTCTCTGCCTCTGCCACCCTCCCGTGTCCTCAATGCTGTTCACGCTTGGCGGAGCCCTTTGACTCCCACAGTGCAGCGTTAGCTTTATACACAGCTGTACATATTTATTGCATCACTGCCTTTAAAGGCTGCAAATCCCCAGGTTTCACCACCACTTTCCTTTTCACCATCACCTCACTACAACTGTCCAGTTCACAATCATCACCACATCTCACAAGGGCTTTTCATTGCACCCACATCAGTCAAATCCCAGGAGGGCTTTTCTTTACAACACCATTCCTAATCTGACCTCACCAGGCCTTGCCTTTTCATTATCAAGCAACATCACAACTCAACAGAGCTTCGCAGTTCACAATCATTCATCACCACACCTCACCAAGGTTTTCAAGTTCCCAATCAATCATTATCACATCTCCCCATGTTTTCCATTTCCACAATCAATCACTATCACCTCACCACGGCTTTCCTTTTCACCATTCCCTCATCATGGCTTTCCAGGTTACAATCAATCATCATTACATCTTACCATCGCTTTCTTTCCACCAAGCGCCATGCTTTATATTTTAGCCTACTTTGAGCATTATTTTTTAATTACTGTGTACGTGCGACGTGCTTTGTGTTAGCACGGCACCCATTTTTATATTTACAACACGGGTGGCACGCTTTATTATTTGAGCACGGCGCTCGCTTTTATATTTAAAAAAAAGCAATAACTTTAAGTCTTGCAAATGCAAGACCTATTGCATTGCAAATGCTTGTTATAAGTTAAGCTCTGCCAAAGTACGGCTGCAGTGTGTTTATCCATAGGGAAAGGGGCGAGATGCAAATTGGGCCTTTCATCTGTCCCCCAGCAAGTCTTTTACGCCTTGCAAATGGGTTGAAGAGAGCTCGTCTGCAGGGGGCAACAACAAGAAATGTAAAAAGAAAAACAGAGCTTCCTCCACTTTTCGAAGGTGTTTGGATGGCCAATAGAGCACAATAGCCCAGCGTGCAGGTCTGCTGAAAGAATCCCGTGTGTCCAGGAGGCTGCAGCAAGCCGGGCGAGAGAGCACGACAGAAGGGGGGCGGAGGGGCGTTGCTCAATTAGCAGATGGTAAAGGGAGATTAGCACTCGAGTGCTTCACAAAAACGGACGGACTCGTCAGCTGTGTGTCACGCTTCTTTTTTTAAATGCCAAATTGCACTGAGTTGGCTTGCTGCCCCATGAGTACCGGTACTCTCTTTGGACAAGAAGAAGTTCCGGTACTCAAGCGCAGAAAATTTAGAAGTGCCGGTACTCAGTACCGGTGAGTACAGGCCCATTTAAAGCACTGGGGGTGCTCGAATCCAGGCGAGATTATAAAGTCACTGTGATGGTTTCTGGCAGCTGTACATCAGCATAGCTGCCAAGGTTTCAGACTGCTTATGTGTGACATTTTCATAATTCCAGTGTAATTATGAGTGACATTCAGCGAATATGAGTGACACTTTTTCGCGAGCAAAATCAAGGAATGAAGACGAGGGAAACCATTAAATAACAGAAACTACACCCATTTGAGCAACAAGAAACTCTAAGAAGATCTTAAAAAGGCTAGCAAAGCACCTAATCGTACTGCAGACAGCGACTCACTGCAATGCAGAGCTCTCAGCTGTACTAACTTTACTTATGCGGCTGAACTCAATTTTGTGCAGACTGAAGACAGTGCGATTGCTGCAAAGTAGAGCCCTCAGCCATAGCTGCCAAGTTTTCTGCTGCCTCATAAGCGACATTTAAATGTTTTCAGTGTCCTCATGAGTGACATTCCAATGCCATAAGTCACACTATGAGCGAAACTTCATTGCAAGAACAAATGCATTATCTCACCCTCATTGAGATAAATTACAGAAATGACTCTTTTTTGTGCAATGTAATGGTCTAGAAATGCCCATAACAGAGGTCAACATCTTTCATTTGCTCGTTTAAGGGCAATATCTTAAATCGTTCGTTCAATAAGATAAGCCTGAATTTTTAGCCTCTTCCGTGCGTCGGACGGCCCCGGCCGTCTGACGTCACGGAGGGCGTGGGCGTCCGATTTGCGCACGTGTAGAATTTGCCCGCACAGCGGGAAATGTGCACCGCATCGAGCGGTTAAGAGTCTGTTCTGAAGCAAAAACAGAATGGTGTTGTTGAGAGACCGCTTGAGTTTGTGTCCTCTGCCCTTTGAAAATGTTGAAATAATTTATGTAGTATGGTGACAAAACGAGAGGGTGCAATGTACAGGCAAGAGAAAAACAGTGCTGTTCTATTACAGGCCAGCAGAATCACTAAATGTGTGCTAATCTTCCCATTAGTTCTGTCCTAGCATTGCAAGGTGATGGTTCAAACTTAGGTAACAGGGTAAAGGAAATAAATGCCACCTTGAGAGATCAGCACACTTGCTAACCGGAACCAGCTGGATGCACTGAAGCTGGTCTAGTTCTCCCCACTCTTTCTGTTCGATTTCCTCATCCCATTCTCTCACTTGCGCTCTCTTCCCTTGCTCTTTCATCCATTCTTCCTTTCTCAAACTTCTCTCACTGTTTGCTTTTCCTCCTCTCTTCCATCCATTCTTCTCCTTTCTCACACTGTTCTCTCGGCCCGCTTTTTCTCCTTAACTTTTATTCTCTCCCTGTATTCTCTGTTCATCTGTCTCCCCTCCATCCACTTTCCTGTTTCTTCTATATGGCTCTTTTCCAATCGATTTCCTCTTTCTATTGGTTCACCTTACTTTCACTTCTTACTTTTGTCGCACACTTTCTCTCTCACTCCTCCATCCTCACTGTCCTTTCTTAGACTCCTTTTCTTTCTCTCATGCTTTCTTACCTAGTTCTGTCCTCTCCTTGATTCCTCCTACATCTTTTCTTTCTCACTCCTTTAGTCTACTTCTGCAGCAGTGATGGCATTGCTCACTATAATCTGTGGTGAGCTAGTACGTTGGTTCATGCACCCCAGCAACAAACTGCAGAGGCACAAATAAACAAAAAACACCACTGCCATAAACACTAACCTTTGATTCAAAAAGATCTTAATTTCAATTAAAAAAATTAATCTAACCTATACTGAGAGGACTTTTTGGTCTCTCCATAGCACTCAAGTGAAAATGAAATGCCTTTCTGTATTTGAAGTTGAAGGCATTGAGTAAATTTAGTAATTTCTATAAAATACACAAAAATGCATTGCATTTGTTAGTATCTCAGTGTTAATCGATCCAGTTTTTAAGTGCATTGCTACTTACATTACATTAGCTGCAATTCCCACAGTAAAAACGTCTGCATTTTTCATAGTAATTTTTTTTGTTGTTGTAATGTTTCCTCACCAGTACTGGTAGCCATAGTTCATTCAGGGCCCCTGTTGTCTTCTAAACTCCTCGTCATCGTTGGATTAAAACCAAACATCCCTGAGCTCACGGAGCGAGGCCTAAAACCTACAGAGCTTCTAAACTAGATGTGCTGTGAACATCGAACTCCCAGGTTTTTAATTGCTGGACTGTAACCAGCATATAAGGAGGCAGGCCTTTCAGTGTCCCCGAAGTAGTAAGGAAAGTGAGCGCTGCATGCCGTAAAAACAGCTGCTGGCAACAGGGAAGGTGCCACCCCAGGGGATTAATGTACATATGCAAAGGAAACTACAGAGACCCCATGTCAGTTAGCTCAGCTCTGAGCCCAATCTGCCGCGGCACCAGCGCGCAGTTCTACTTAACTTGCAGGCTCATGCAGCCTGCTAAAATTAAAATATTATTAATGTTGTAAAATCGACATCATAATGTCAGAAAGCAACATGAATTGTCAGACCTGAGTTGCGGATGGGACGAGAGTGATCTCTTCTTTCAGCACGGCATTGTGGAGGCACTCATATTTCTAGAGATCTTCCTTCTGCACGGATGACTGTCCGACCTCTTCTGCTGGGTGCTCTCCCTGTGGTCCCGCATGATGATGGGGCAGCAAACTCTACTGGCGGCACACTGGCTGGAAGTAGTGCGCCCCCAAGAAACATTACGCCCGCGTTTAATTCCCGCCTTACTACTAAGTGACTCTTCCTGTTGGAAAATAGAGAGTCACGTGATGGCACGTAACGTGAGGCCGCCGCAGCCGGCTCTAGCTGAGTGAGTCTAAGCAGCAGCTGACTGCGAATGTTTAATATGCCGCCTGCGCAGCCAGCAGAGCCCCTGGACGGCGCAACCCCCACTACATTGCAATGCTTTCATTTTAAATTCTAGTCTGCACCAGCCAGCAAAGCACTGCACAATCAATGTGCATGTGCAGTCATACAGAGGGCCCCTCTGGCGTTATTATTAGCGGCCAGTTTCAGCACGTCAGAGAGTGGGCAAAATGCGTGACAATGCATTTCAGTGCGGTGATGCGGAACACCACACTGAAATGCGTTAGCGTCACGCCTGCTGCGTGACACTTGGCAGGACTGCTTCGGGGACACTGAAAGGCCTGCCTCCTTATATGCTGGTTACAGTCCAGCAATTAAAAACCTGGGAGTTCGATGTTCACAGCACATCTAGTTTAGAAGCTCTGTAGGTTTTAGGCCACGCTCCGTGAGCTCAGGGATGTTTGGTTTTAATCCAACGATGACGAGGAGTTTAGAAGACAACAGGGGCCCTGAATGAACTATGGCTACCAGTACTGGTGAGGAAACATTACAACAACAAAAAAAATTACTATGAAAAATGCAGACGTTTTTACTGTGGGAATTGCAGCTAATGTAATGTAAGTAGCAATGCACTTAAAAACTGGATCGATTAACACTGAGATACTAACAAATGCAATGCATTTTTTGTGTATTTTATAGAAATTACTAAATTTACTCAATGCCTTCAACTTCAAATACAGAAAGGCATTTCATTTTCACTTGAGTGCTATGGAGAGACCAAAAAGTCCTCTCAGTATAGGTTAGATTAATTTTTTTAATTGAAATTAAGATCTTTTTGAATCAAAGGTTAGTGTTTATGGCAGTGGTGTTTTTTGTTTATTTGTGCCTCTGCAGTTTGTTGCTGGGGTGCATGAACCAACGTACTAGCTCACCACAGATTATAGTGAGCAATGCCATCACTGCTGCAGAAGTAGACTAAAGGAGTGAGAAAGAAAAGATGTAGGAGGAATCAAGGGAGAGGACAGAACTAGGTAAGAAAGCATGAGAGAAAGAAAAGGAGTCTAAGAAAGGACAGTGAGGATGGAGGAGTGAGAGAGAAAGTGTGCGACAAAAGTAAGAAGTGAAAGTAAGGTGAACCAATAGAAAGAGGAAATCGATTGGAAAAGAGCCATATAGAAGAAACAGGAAAGTGGATGGAGGGGAGACAGATGAACAGAGAATACAGGGGAGAGAATAAAAGTTAAGGAGAAAAAGCGGGCCGAGAGAACAGTGTGAGAAAGGAGAAGAATGGATGGAAGAGAGGAGGAAAAGCAAACAGTGAGAGAAGTTTGAGAAAGGAAGAATGGATGAAAGAGCAAGGGAAGAGAGCGCAAGTGAGAGAATGGGATGAGGGAAATCGAACAGAAAGAGTGGGGAGAACTAGACCAGCTTCAGTGCATCCAGCTGGTTCCGGTTAGCAAGTGTGCTGATCTCTCAAGGTGGCATTTATTTCCTTTACCCTGTTACCTAAGTTTGAACCATCACCTTGCAATGCTAGGACAGAACTAATGGGAAGATTAGCACACATTTAGTGATTCTGCTGGCCTGTAATAGAACAGCACTGTTTTTCTCTTGCCTGTACATTGCACCCCTCTCGCTTTGTCACCATACTACATAAATTATTTCAACATTTTCAAAGGGCAGAGGACACAAACTCAAGCGGTCTCTCAACAACACCATTCTGTTTTTGCTTCAGAACAGACTCTTAACCGCTTCGATGCGGTGCACATTTCCCCGCTGTGCGGGCAAATTCTACACGTGCGCAAATCGGACGCCCACGCCCTCCGTGACGTCAGACGGCCAGGGGCCGTCCGACGCACGGAAGAGGCTAAAAATTCAGGCTTATCTTATTGAACGAACGATTTAAGATATTGCCCTTAAACGAGCAAATGAAAGATGTTGACCTCTGTTATGGGCATTTCTAGACCATTACATTGCACAAAAAAAGAGTCATTTCTGTAATTTATCTCAATGAGGGTGAGATAATGCATTTGTTCTTGCAATGAAGTTTCGCTCATAGTGTGACTTATGGCATTGGAATGTCACTCATGAGGACACTGAAAACATTTAAATGTCGCTTATGAGGCAGCAGAAAACTTGGCAGCTATGGCTGAGGGCTCTACTTTGCAGCAATCGCACTGTCTTCAGTCTGCACAAAATTGAGTTCAGCCGCATAAGTAAAGTTAGTACAGCTGAGAGCTCTGCATTGCAGTGAGTCGCTGTCTGCAGTACGATTAGGTGCTTTGCTAGCCTTTTTAAGATCTTCTTAGAGTTTCTTGTTGCTCAAATGGGTGTAGTTTCTGTTATTTAATGGTTTCCCTCGTCTTCATTCCTTGATTTTGCTCGCGAAAAAGTGTCACTCATATTCGCTGAATGTCACTCATAATTACACTGGAATTATGAAAATGTCACACATAAGCAGTCTGAAACCTTGGCAGCTATGCCGAAGTAGTAAGGAAAGTGAGCGCTGCATGCCGTAAAAACAGCTGCTGGCAACAGGGAAGGTGCCACCCCCAGGGGATTAATGTACATATGCAAAGGAAACTACAGAGACCCCATGTCAGTTAGCTCAGCTCTGAGCCCAATCTGCCGCGGCACCAGCGCGCAGTTCTACTTAACTTGCAGGCTCATGCAGCCTGCTAAAATTAAAATATTATTAATGTTGTAAAATCGACATCATAATGTCAGAAAGCAACATGAATTGTCAGACCTGAGTTGCGGATGGGACGAGAGTGATCTCTTCTTTCAGCACGGCATTGTGGAGGCACTCATATTTCTAGAGATCTTCCTTCTGCACGGATGACTGTCCGACCTCTTCTGCTGGGTGCTCTCCCTGTGGTCCCGCATGATGATGGGGCAGCAAACTCTACTGGCGGCACACTGGCTGGAAGTAGTGCGCCCCCAAGAAACATTACGCCCGCGTTTAATTCCCGCCTTACTACTAAGTGACTCTTCCTGTTGGAAAATAGAGAGTCACGTGATGGCACGTAACGTGAGGCCGCCGCAGCCGGCTCTAGCTGAGTGAGTCTAAGCAGCAGCTGACTGCGAATGTTTAATATGCCGCCTGCGCAGCCAGCAGAGCCCCCTGGACGGCGCAACCCCCACTACATTGCAATGCTTTCATTTTAAATTCTAGTCTGCACCAGCCAGCAAAGCACTGCACAATCAATGTGCATGTGCAGTCATACAGAGGGCCCCTCTGGCGTTATTATTAGCGGCCAGTTTCAGCACGTCAGAGAGTGGGCAAAATGCGTGACAATGCATTTCAGTGCGGTGATGCGGAACACCACACTGAAATGCGTTAGCGTCACGCCTGCTGCGTGACACTTGGCAGGACTGCATCAGAAGCTCAGAAGCTGTTACTTTGACTAACTATTGACACAAAGCTGGTTCCCCGCCAGCTTTCAAATGCTGTTACTCAGTTAGCAAGGGGGGTGGTCCGTCCCAGGTGGCACGAGCTTTGGGGGAGGCAGCCTCCTCCCCCCCTTACTTGTGGCCACATGGGGCACCAAATGCAGGATTCATTTGCTAGCATCCACCACTCCTACGGCAGCCACGGGCGGCAAAAGCTGGGACCGCTACGGGCGGCAAAAGGACCAGCTACGCCACTGAATTTTGCACAGCGTACTCTGCCTCCAGGTCTATTAATAAAGGGCTCCTGCAGGCAGTGAACCTGTGTCTGTGCACCCTCTTTATTATGTGATGTGATTAGGGAGCAGTCTATGTGCACTGAGTTCTTTTTAAAAGGTCTAGTAATTTCCTCGAGCAGTCACCGAACTTCATAGACACGTTCTGCAGAGGACCCAACCACTGTTAGATGTGATTATGATGAAAATAAATTAGCCACCGTCATGAATTTACTGAAAGGGGCATATTAATTAAACAAAGTTGGGAAAGGGTTCAAATTCAATTGTTCAGCACATCTGAATGCAATATATCTCCTCTCTGGGTTAATTTAAATCAGTAATACTCAAAGTATGGCCGGGGGGCCACTTGCGGCCCTCCTGACCTTTACATGCGGCCCACTGGTCAAAAGCAGCACTGGGCTGGTGTTTACGGAGCACTAACATTCAGAATGATGTTAAATAAAACTGGCAAGCATTTATTTACATGTTATCTGCAATTAAAGAAAGGAGAGTAACTAAGGTGTCCAGAACCCCTTAACTTTAGAAACGCCTTCATTTTTAAAGACATCTTAGAACAAATGTGTAAAAAATAAGATAAAGTCTTTTCAAAATTTTAAAATAGTGCATCTCATTAACATGTATAAGTGTTTCACCATAGTAAATCAGATCATATTGCTGCATTGAGAGTTTTTTTTTTCATAATAGTTTTCAAATATGTATTTAGAAACATTTTTGCTTCCATCCATCCAGACAACAATACCAATAGGGTACTAAGAGGCAAGTCAGTTGTCATACACATCCTCTGGGTGGGCTGGAGTGCTAATAAATATGCAGCAAACACAAGGAGATGATGGCCGGAGCACAGAAACTTTTCAGACACTCACCCCGAATCACAGATCTGGGTTGATTCCATCATTGGTCTTTATCTCACTTCACCACCCCAGTTCAGACCCAGCCAAATGCAAATCATCTTGACCCCGTTCCTTATGGGAACAGTCCAGCCCGAACTGCAAAGCCAGGTCTTCCCTGGACCCGAAACAAGCATCCTGGGACCGGTTTCAGGGTAACACCCCTCATCAGCCAGGCTAGCTTGAATCCAGTGGCGAAGTGAGCAAGGGGCATACCCTGCCAACTTAGAGCAAACAAAGCAAACACAAGGAGATGATGGACGGAGTGCTGACACTTTTCAGACACTCACCCCCAGTCACAGACCTGGGCTGAATCCATCATTGTACTTTAGCTCAATTTGCCACCCCAGTTCAGATCCAGCCACATGCAAACAGTCTTGACCCTGTTCTTTATGGGAACAGTCCAGCCCGAACTGCCAAGCCAGGTCTTCTCTGACCAGAAACAGGCATCCTGGGACTGGTTTTGAGGTAACACCCCTCATCAGCCAAGCTAGCTTGAATCCAGTGGCAAAGTGAACAAGGGACCCACGTCTAGGCATACCATGCCAACTTAGGGCGAACAAAGCAAACACAAGGAGATGATGGATGGAGGGCTGAAACTATTCAGACACTCACCCCCAGTCACAGATCTGGGTTGAATCCATTATTGTTCTTTAGCTCACTTCGCCACCCCAGTTCAGACGCGACCATATGCAAATCATCTTAAGCCTGTTCCTTATGGGAACAGTCCAGCCCAAACTGCAAAGCCAGGTCTTACCTGGACCGGAAACCAGCATCCTGGGACTGGTTTTGGGCTAACACCCCTCATCAGCCAGGCTAGCTTGAATCCAGTGCCAAAGTGAGCAAGGTCATACCCTGCCAACTCAGGGCAAACAAAGCAAACACAAGAAGATGATGGATGGATCGCTGAAACTTTTCAGACACCCACCCCCACCCCCAGTCACAGATCTGGATTGAATCCATCATCATTCTTTAGCTCACTTCTCCACCCTAGGTCAGACCCAGCCATATGCAAATCTGTCTTGACCCTGTTCCTCATGGGAACAGTCCAGCCCCAACTACCAAACCAGGTCTTCCCTAGATCAAAAACAAGCATCCTGGGACCGGATTCGGGCTAACACCCATCATCAGCGGGCTATCTTGAATCCAGTGGCAAAGTAAGCAAGGGACCAACGTCTGGGCATACCCTGCCAACTTAGGGCGAACAAAGCAAACACAAGGCGATGATGGACAGAGCGCTGACACTTTTCAGACCCTCATCCCCAGTCACAGATCTGTGTTGAATCCATCATCGTTCTTTAGCTCACTTAGCCACCCCAGTTCAGACCCAGCCATATGCAAATCAGTCTTGACCCGGTTCCTTGTGGGAACAGTCCAGCCCGAACTCCCAAGCCAGGTCTTCCCTGGACCGGAAACAAGCATCCTGGGACCGGTTTTGGGGTCAAAACTATTCTATACATTTTCTAAGAGGCTTTTAATGCACTTAGGTGAAAGTCTATCCCAGATGATTTTTCTGTAGCATAATCACCTATGGCATGTAGGCTTTTCCTTCGAGCAAAGGTTGTTAGACAAATTCACGAACAAATAATTTTTTATTGTGTATTATAAGTTCGACATACACAATATATGGGAATGACTTTGAGCTAGAGCCTGCGGGTTACTAGTTATGCAACAGCTGCTCTTAAACCTGAACCCAGGGGCCGAACCCCCGCTAAGTTGTAGGAGCATTGCCCCACTACTATTTCAGCAGTGCAAAAAATAAAAACAAAATGATAATTACAGGACGTTATTATCATTTTATTTTTCTATGCAGGAGTCGGGCGGGGCTGGGCTCTGTGACTCCAGAGCAGGGGAGAAGTGGTTTGCACTCCTCTAAGTACACGTGACAGTTTGGCCGGCCCTTTAGGGCCGGCCAAACCGTCATGCACACTTAGCATGTTCTCCATTGGGCTGTGTTGCACAGCCCTGTGGATAGCATGCCCAGGCTCCCAGGCCCTGCCTGAGCGTCCAAAAAGGACACTAGACCAATCACGACGCTGCTCCTGCAACGTCGTGATTGGCTGGGAGAGTCCGGAAGCCTGGGTGCTTCCAGCACGCAGAGGACGGAGGTGAGGTGTGTGGCAGCGCGGCGGAGAAGGTACTTTTTTTTTCAAATTTATATTTATTGAATTTTGTTTGCACAGTAATAACAAACAAGCAAGACAATACATTTTCCAACAATCTTCGGATATTGCTTACATGTGGCTAATTCTTGGTTACAGAGACTTTCAAGAGATCCGTCAACATCGTCATAACCAATATATTTCTCGTATTATCTGAGCGTGGTCTGTGTCAGGCTTAAAATTGTGTACCATCAGAATATATTCTGGACTATTACAACAAAACTTAATCATTCGTCCGGTAACAGAATATGTATCCTGCACGGACTGGAGGAGGTGGCTGTATCTCATCTCACGAAATCATGTACCTTTCTCCGATTGAGGTGTGACAGTGTATGCACAGTTTCCGATAGTATAAGGGCACAGTGTGTAACACATAACATTAGCGTGAGCATTCAGTCCACCTGCTTGTGACCATCAGCAAATTAAACCCTGCCAACGGGGAGGGTAACATATCCCTAAACTAAGAAAACCCTTTCCCTCCCCCTTATAACTAAGAAAATATAATGGTGGTGGTGTCAAGTGTGCAGTACATTGGACAAGTATGTGCGATTAAAAAGAAGGTACAAGTTTCAGTGAGAGTAGTGGCTATCTGTTCTAGGGAACCAGCTGAATTTGCCCCGTTGAGCATCGTTATAGGGTTGGTGTTCTGGGAACTAGAAATGAAAGAGATGCATATCCCTGATGGAGGGTGGGCACACTGCCAGAGGTAACCCCTGAGTCAGATAGGAGACTAGCGGACCCCATTTATATTAAAAAATGTTGTAGTCGTCTCTGAAGATATCCGTCACTCTCTCCAGACAGAGTATCCTCCAAAGCCGAGATTGCCACATCGAAAGGGTGGGGGCCGCTGTCTTCTTCCAAGCCGCCGCAATGGCGATTTTGCCCGCCCCCAAACATGACCAAAGAATGGCCATGTCCGCCTTGGTTTGGTGTGTCAGAGATGGGTCCCTGATGCCCAGGAGCACTCCCTCAATAGTAGTTGGAATGGGATAACCCAACATAGTTTTGATATGGGCTAGTATCTCCTCCCAGAAGGGTCGCAGCACGGGGCAGTCCAACCAAATGTGTTGAAAATCGCCAAGGAGGCCACAGTCCCTCCAGCACAGATCAGATGTGTTTCGGAATATTCTTTTAAGCTTGGTTGGGTAAAGGTACCAATCCATCATGGTTTTCATGTGAGCCTCTCGCAGTTCTAGGGAGTGATTGAATTTAGCTGTGTCTGCCCACACCCCGGCCCATTCCCCCTCAGTTATGTCTCTCTGAGTTATCCCTTCCCACACGGCCATATATCTAGGTCTCGGTGAGTGAGTGGATGCTAAGAGAATCTTATAAAGAGAGGATATTGCCCCCTTCATAGAGACAGCTGTTTGAACTAATTTTTCAAATTTAGTCTTCTCTCGTGTGGCAGCGTCATGGATCCGAGGTGTGAAAGCCCAGTGCTTAAGCTGGAGGTAGTGATACTGTTCCTCCGGGCCTAAGTGGAATTCTCTCTTGCAGGTCTCAAAGGTTAAGATATCATAGTTGCGAAACAGGTCTTGTAACATGAGGCAACCCCCCTCCTTCCAGGCATCAAAGGGCCCCTCGCTAAGGGCTGGTGGAAAGGCCGGGTTGAAGTGTATCGGCGTGTGTGGTGAGGGAAACGTAGTCCATTCGGGCCCCCCTGAAATGGAGTCCCAAACCCTCAAAACAGTGCGTGTGGGGGTGCTAATATAGGCGTTTGCTGGCCTATCATTTTTAGGTTTCCATAATAGATCCCATATCGACCTCCCCGCAATGGCCCTATCCATATGTAACCAGTGTTTTTCCGATGCCCGTTTGGACCACTCCGTCGCTATCCGGAGTTGCGCGGCCTTGTAGTAGAGGCCGAGATCGGGCAGCCCTGCGCCCCCCTCGGCTCTTGGTCTCCGTAGCACGTGAAACGGTAGACGTGCTCGTCCGCCCTGCCAGATGAAGTGGGTGATTAGGGACCGCAATCTGGGGAGGAGGTCTCTGTCTAGTTGTATAGGCAGCGCTTGAAAAAGATAAAGACATTTTGGGAGCACTGACATTTTGATTGCGTGTATGCGGCCTAGCCATGAAATGAACATTGGCTTCCATCGCTTGAGGTCGCCCTGAAGTTGGTGAAGGAGAGGAGGGAAATTGGCCCTATAGAGACCCTCTACGCTTGAAGGCAACTGAACTCCCAGGTATTGAAGGGAACGTTTTGCCCATTGGAAGGGGGTGCATTTCTTCAGTGATTCTACCTCATGTATCGGCAATGTGAGGTTCAGAATAAAGGATTTATCCACGTTAATTTTGAAGCCCGCCACTTGCTCAAATCTGGTCAGTTCGTATTGTAACGCTGGGAGGGAGGATGCCGGCTGGGTTAGATATAAAAGGATATCATCTGCGAAGAGCGATAGTTTGTCATCGTCCCCTCCAAAGGGAAGCCCCGTTATCTCGGGGTTCTCCCGTATATACATTGCGAGGGGCTCGATGCTCAGAGAAAATAGTAAGGGCGACAGCGGGCACCCTTGTCTCGTCCCTCTAGTAAGGGGGAAGAAGTCCGACAGTGTACCGTTAACTTGCACTCGGGAGTGGGGCTCTGCATAGTTGGCCCGAAGCATGTTGATGAATCTGTCCGCAAAGCCAAAGTGTTTAAGGGTGGTAAAAAGGAATGTCCAGTCCACCCCATCAAAGGCATTTTCGGCGTCCAGGCCCATTATCACCGCCGGTATGTTAAGTTTGGACGCCTTCTCAATCAGGTGGACCGTCCGTCGGATGTTGTCGTGGGTTTGCCTGCCTTTTATAAAACCTGATTGGTCCGGGTGGATTAGGTCTGGCAGTAGTTCGTTTAATCGTTCGGCCAATATGGCTGACAATAGTTTTGCGTCTAAATTTAAAAGAGCTATAGGGCTATAAGAAGCACATAAATGGGTCTTTTTCCCGGGCTTAGGGAGCACTGTGATGACCGCCTCCGCCATCGTGGGGGTGACTTGCGCCTCCTCTGCCATTTTATTAAAGAGTTGCGTAAGGTGGGGTATGATTTTGGCTGCGAAGGTTTTATAAAAAAAGGGCTGTTAGGCCATCGGGCCCTGGTGCTTTGTTGGGCTTGAGCGATTTAATCGCTTTACACACCTCCTCACGAGTGATAGGGGCCGTAAGAGTGTCATTATGGCTCTGAGTTACCTTTGGGAAGGTCAGTGCCTGCAGATAGTTATGTTGGGCTTGAGGTCTAGACTTTCCCCCGTATATAAATGCTCGTAGAACTTTCTAAAAATGGTGGCCTTCCCCACATCTGAGGACTCCAACCCGCCCTTGTTATTTTGTATGTTCCCAATGAACTCCCTTTCCCGTTTTTCCCGTAGTTGCCTCGTTAAGTGGGTGCCAATTTTATTTCCCTGTGTGTAGGAGATTTGACGGAGCCGCAAGAGAGTGTATTCTGCTCTGTTATTATAGATCGCTTTAAGCTTACCTCGCAGGGCGGTGAGTTTGCGCTGTGTTTCCCTAGTTGGGGTAATCTTATGTGCCTTCTCCGCTATGTCTAATTCTGCCTCCAGGTTTACTCGCTCCTTCGTTCTCTGTCTGTTAAGAGTAGCATTAAGTTCTAGGCATTTGCCCCTTATAACCGCGTTGAATGCATCCCAATTGTTAAACAGGGATGTGTCCTGTGTGTGAGAAGTGGGCCTGGCATATGCTGTCCACTAGTTATAGTGGGCACCTTGCACCAGTCCAAACAACCCTTATCAGGCTGAGTCTTGAAGGAGTGTAAAGCAGCTTGGTTTACCAGATTATAACCTCTTGAATGACCAAATGAAAGGAAATGAAAGGAGAACCACACAAGATATATATAAAATATATGTATTTATTTCTAAACACTAACTACTAATCTCTTTATCAGATTAGAGTTCAAGATACACAGTATCACAGTATTAAAACGACAGTAAATAGCACAATATACAATGGGCTCCAGGGGGAGACCAAACCATATATTAAGAAAGTGGTATAAGAACCACGACTTGACTAGACACAGTGCCTAAAGCACGTAGAATCGCTGGGACCCCAAGGAACCACCCAAGTTAGTGACACAGGAGACCCACGGGGGACGTGTGCAGTGTGAGAACACAGCCGCGAGCGCCGTAGGATTCAATGCGGAAAGTCGTGGTTGGAATTTTAAAGGTAAAGGACACTTAGGAGAGGACTTTCAGCAAACCCCTTTAGACTTAAGGGTTTCTAGTGCCAACACCCACATGAGCACCGGAGTACTCGAGTTACCTCACCCAGGGAAGCTGGGTGCATAGGTGTCGGGAATCGCCATCGGTTTCAATGGCGATCTGCTGCAAAGTGCTGCTGCAGTGAAGAAGGAAAGTGTCCGGGTTGATCCAAGCCTGAATCAGAGATCTGAAGAACCTGAAAGCAGAGGGGACAGAGTCTGGGTCACTAGCCAGTGACCAGGAGCGGAGCAATCGAATGCCCACCGATGTCGGGTGCCTCAGGTGCGAATAGGTGCTGCTTGACTCTGCAGCCACGGGGTCCAGGAGACATCGAGGATGACCAGGAGCCGGATTTGAGCTGTCTCACAAAGGGTGTCGAGTGCTGGGGTATTGGTGATCAATCCGATCACCAATGGACCACAACAAGCCTTGGCAATGGCAACCCACGTAGGAAGAGTCAAGATGCTTTGGTGCGGACCAGCAAGGTCCGGGGGACTCACCAAGCAATGGAGAGTCAGGGCACATCTGGAGCAACCAGGGAAGCCCAATGAAAATTAGAGTTGCCTTCTTGGGGACCCACAGGTCAATGGACCAGGGATCGCGAAGGGACCTCGAGAGGAATGACAAAATGGCGGCCCACGGAACACTCGTTGAGTGTAGGCCTGCAATCTTCAGTGCAATTACTGCTCAGGGTTAGGGCTACAAGTAACGCAAAGCTCAGCCTCAGGGGTTGCCGGAAAGCTGATGCTTCTGCAAATGGTCGCGGTGTCCAGGGGTTCAGGTTGCACGGTCTCCACGAGGGATATGGGCCTCAGACTTGCTGTGGGCACAGATCGACCTCAGAGACCTCAAAAAACCCACCTCCTGTGTGGCAATATTCTTCGGAGTCCGCAGGAGCTTTGGAGATGCCAACCGGTCAGTTGCGTCTTAGGTGCCTGCCAAGCAGGGGAGTAACTCCTTTACTCCAAGGGAGATTCTTCAGTCATCTAGCGCGTTGTAGATCGTCGAAGTTCCAGGATTCAGTATCAGAGTTTCATCCAGGTAAATCTAAAGTCCTGTAGTCAGGGGTTCCTACTTTATACCCAAGGAAGGGGTGGGACAAACTCTGGGGACCCACCTATGGGAGGGTCAGGAAAGAGGGGTGGCTACACCCATTTCCTTTGTCCAGTTTCGTGCCAGAGCAGGGGCTGGTAGCCCCTGCAACCGGTTTGAGCTGGACTATGCACAGGGACACCAAATGTGCCCCCAGTGCAGACTTCAAAGCACTCTTGGAGTGCACCCACCCAGCCCTAATTCACTAGAGCCTGTCTGGGAGGTGGTCACACCTCCCTGTGACAGGAAACCTATTGTCCAGGACTCCCCTGCCGGAGTTTCGTCCAGCAGCAGGAGGGCAGACTCGTGTCTGTGGCTGCAGCATCCATTTTGTGATGCCAGGGTTCAGAGAAGCTGGTACCGGGTGTACCGATGCTGTCATATTTCTCCCTCTAGGAGGGAGGAATCATACCTCCCATACCAGTACTGGAGTGGAGGTATGATTCCAAGGTGTTTGACACCAAACACGACATAATTCCATGCAGCCATTCTCGAGTTAGCATTTACCGCGAGGTTATAATGCACTTAAGAGTATATGGTCTGGCTGCATCATTCACAAACAACCCCGGAATGAAGATTCCGAAAGCTGCAGAGGGGCTCTGCTCATGCATGGGCACCCTCTCACATGAAACCCAGCACCCTGCCTTCAGGATTGTTAAGGCCTGCCATAGGGGTGACTGATAGGTTTACATGTGCAGTGATATGGAGAGATATAGGGAACCTATATCCCAGTAAGGGGTGCATACACCCTCTTACACAGGCTGCTGTAACAGACCTGTGGTGTCATTTTAGAAGGCTTCCCAGGGGTGGCACAATACATGCTGCAGCCCCTGGTAGGCCTCTGGGGTACCTATGCCCTTGGTATATAGTATACCATATACTAGGGACTCATAAGGGTACCCCAGAATCCAATCTGGAGTGTACCTAAAGTACATGTAATCAATTTAGAGTAGAAAGCAGATAGACTTGGGTCCTGAATAGCAGGGCCTCAGTCTGGCTAAGTCGGAAAACAGTGCAACATCAGCAAAAAGTGGGGGTAACTATAAGAAGCAGATCCTACTCTCCTACACAACCCCCCCCCCCAAACGTCAGGACATTAAACTAACCTTGACCAGTTGAGTCTTCATGTTCTAAGTGGAAATATCTGGAGAGTCCATCTGCATTGGCATGGTTATTTCCAGGTCTATGTTCCACTGTATAGTCCATCCCCTGTAGGGAAATGGACCACCTCAAAAGTTTGGGGTTTTCACCCTTCATCTGTTTTAGCCATAAGAGGGGCTTATGGTCTGTCTGAACAATGAAGTGAGTGCCAAACAAGTATGACCTCAACTTTTTTAGAGCCCAGACCACAGCAAAGGCCTCCCTCTCAATGGCTGACCAACGTTTCTCTCTGGTGGTCAGCCTTCTGCTAATAAAAGCTGCTGGCTGATCCTGACCCTCATCATTCAATTGTGACAGTACAGCCCCTACCCCCAACTCAGATGCATCTGTTTGGACAATGAATTGCTTGGAGTAATCAGGACTTTGCAGAATGGGAGCAGTGCACATGGCCTGCTTCAGGTCATCAAATGCCTTTTGACAGCTCACTGTCCACTGAACTTTTTTTGGCATTCTTTTAGAAGTCAAGTCATTCAAAGGGGTCACTATGGATCCATACCCCTTGACAAATCTTCTGTAGTACCCAGTCAGGCTCTGCCCTATCTGGCACTTGGTGGCCTTGATAGTGAGGCCTGCCTTTTGCAGGGCCTCTAAAACATTTCTCAGGTGGACCAGGTGATCCTCCCAGGTGGAGCTAAAGACAGCAATATCATCTAGATATGCTGCACTATAGGCTTCCAGGCCTGTAAGGACTTTCTTCACCAACCTTTGAAAAGTGGCAGGTGCATTCTTCAAACCAAAGGGCATCACCAAAAACTGGTAGTGCCCACTAGGGGTAGAAAATGCTGTTTTGGCTTTTGCTTCCTCAGCTAGTCTGATTTGCCAGTAGCCAGCTGTCAGGTCAAATGTGCTAAGAAACTTGTCTGAGGCCAAAGTGTCTATAAGCTCATCTGGCTTAGGGATTGGATGGGCATCAGTCCTAGTGACTGCATTGAGACCTCTGTAGTATACACAAAACCTCATCTCTCTCTTACCACCCTGGGTGTGAGGTTTAGGAACTAAGACTACTGGACTAGCCCAAGGGCTATCTGAGGGTTCAATCACACCCAAACCCAACATCTTCTGGACTTCAGTCTTGATGCAGTCCCTGACATGGTCAGGTTGCCTGTAAATCTTATTTTTAACAGGCAGACTGTCCCCAGTGTCCACTTCATGAGTGCACCAGGTAGTCTGACTTGGAGTCAGAGAGAACATATGTCTGAACTGGTTGAGAACTTTTCTGCAATCAGTTTGCTGCTGGTCAGTGAGGCTGCCTGCCAAGGCTACACCATCTACTGATCCATCATCAGGGTTCTGAGAGCGCAGGTCAGGGAGTGGATCACTCTCTTCCTCCTGTCCCTCATCAGTAGCCATGAGCAAGCCCATGTCTGCCCTGTCAACATATGGTTTCAGTCTGTTGACATGGAGCACCCTGTGGGGGCTCCTGGGAGTTCCAAGGTCCACCAAGTAGGTGACCTCTCCCTTCTGTTCAACAATGGTATGGGGCCACTCCACTTGTCTTGGAGGGCTGCTGGGGCCACAGGCTCCAACACCCATACTTTCTGTCCTGGCTGATAAACAGTCAACACAGCCTTTTGGTCATGCCACGCCTTTTGTAATTCCTGGCTAGCCTCAAGGTTTTTAGTTGCCTTCTTCATGTACTCAGCCATCCTGGAGCGGAGACCAAGTACATAGTCCACAATATCCTGTATAGGGGGTTTGAGAGGTAACTCCCATCCCTCCTTCACCAGACACAATGGACCCCTAACTGGATTTCCAAACAGAAGCTCAAATGGGCTGTAACCAACCCCCTTCTGTGGAACCTCTCTGTAGGCAAAGAGAAGGCAGGGCAAAAGTATGTCCCATCTGTGCCTAAGCTTTTCTGGGAGACCTTTAATCATGCCCTTCAAGGTTTTGTTGAACCTTTCAACTAAACCATTGCATTGTGGGTGATAAGGGGTGGTAAATGTATAATTTACTCCACACTCCTTCCACATAGCAGTTAAGTAACTAGACATAAAGTTTGCACCTCTGTCTGATACTACCTCCTTAGGGAAACCCACTCTGGAAAAGATTCCCAGAAGGGCCCTTGCCACCACAGGAGCTGTGGTGGTCCTAAGGGGAATTGCCTCTGGATACCTAGTGGCATGGTCCACCACCACCAGTATAAATCTGTGCCCAGATGCAGTTTGGGGATCTAGGGGACCAACAATGTCAATCCCTACCCTCTCAAAGGGAACCCCCGCCACAGGTAGTAGTATCAGGGGGCCTTTGTAGTGCTACCTGCCTTACCACTGGCTTGACAGGTGACACAGGAGCGACAAAACACCTTGGTGTCTTCAGACATATGAGGCCAATGAAAGTGAGGGACAATTCTGTCCCAAGTCTTGTTTTGGCCTAGGTGTCCTGCTAAGGGAATATCATGTGCTAGGGTCAATAGGAAGCTCCTAAACATCAGAGGTATAACCAACCTCCTGGTGGCTCCAGGCTTGGGGTCTCTACACTCTGAGTAAAGGAGTCCATCATCCCAGTAGATCCTATGGGTACCACTAGCACTCCCAGCAGCCTCAGCAACAGCTTGCTGTCTGAGGGGTTCAAGAGAGGGGCAGCTCAGTTGCTACTGGCTCAGATCTGCCCTGGAAGGGCCCCCTGTCCCCAAGAACTCAACCTGGTCAGGCTCAAGCTCATCTGGGACAGTTCCTTCTTCAGGATTAAGATCAGCTCCCTCAAGAGACTGATCTGGATTCTGAGGCAAGGGGGAAGACACTGCCTTAACCCTACTGCTCCTTCTCTTGGAAGGTGCCTGGTCCATTGTTCCAGGATCCAGGACCTGTTCCGTTTTAGACATTTTTGCCTGTGACCTGGTCATAGCAAACACATCTGCAGGGATGCCCAACTTTCTGCATGGGTCCTGAGCTCAACTTCAGCCCAAGCTGAAGTTTCCAAACCATTTCCAAGCAAGCATTCAACAGGGAGGTCTGCACTTACCACAACCTTCTTAAGGCCAGTTACCCCTCTCCAGGAGAAATTAACAACTGCCAGGGAATGGTCTGTCCTGACATTGCTAGCATTGGTCACTTGGTACATTTCACCAAGTAATGTCTGTTCAGGGGCTACAAGATCTTCTGTCACCATTGTGACACTTGCTCCTGTGTCCCTGAATGCCAAAGCCTCTTTTCCATTAATTAAAGGCTGCTGTCTGTATTTGCCCAGATTACTGGGACTCACATAGGAGGACATGTCCATGCCTCCATCACAGACTAACACAGCCTGAGTGGGAACTCTGACTAGGCCAGAGTCCATCTCAAGTCCCAGGGTTAACCCTACTACACCCTTATTTGGAACACCACCACTTGGAGCTGAACTAGGGGGAACAGTTGCCTTAGGGGCAGTGGTGGCTGGAGTTGAGTCTTTGGTCTTGGTACAATCACTAGTCCAATGGGTTTTCTGCTTACAGATTTTACACCATGGTTTCTTCTGGCCTTTTCCTTTGTTAGATTGGGACTCCCCACCAGATGCAGATTTTTGGGGCCCTTGAGAAGACTTCTGGTCTTTACCCTTCTCACCACCCTAATCAGAGTTTTTAGAATCTTGCTTCTTAGGGTCACCACCTTGGTTCTGAACCTTCTGCCTCACCCTGGTTCTGACCCACTTGTCTGCCTTCTGACCCAATTCTTGGGGAGAGGTCAGATCAGAGTCCACCAGGTAATGATGCAACAGTTGATTTTGACAGTTATTAAGGATCTGCTCTCTCATGATTCAATTATACAATCCTTTGAAATCACACACCTTACTGCCAAGTAACCAGCCTTCCAGAGCCTTAGTAGCACAATCAACAAAGTCAACCCAGTCCTGAGTCTGTGCCTTCTGGGTATCTCTGAACTTTAACCTGTATTGTTCAGTTGTTAGGCCAAACCCATCAATAAGTGCACTCTTCAGGACTTTGTAACTATCAGCATCCTCCTCTCTTACAGTGAGGAGCTTGTCTCTACCTTTGTCGGCAAAGGAGAGCCACAAGATTGCTGCCCACTGCTCCTGAGGGACCTTCTGTACCTTATAGGCCCTCTCAAGTGCAGTTATCCATTTGTGGATGTCATCCCCACTCTGGTAGGGAGGGACAATCTTGTTCAGGTTCCTATGGTCATGAGTATGATCTCTACCTCTAGGGACATTGTGGCTGCCACCATGGGACTCTAGTCCCAACTTCTGAGAAGCTCTCTGAAGCTCCAGGGATTCCCTGTCTAAGGCCAATTGCTCTCTCTTGATTCTGAGCTTAGCTCTCTCAAACTCAAGCAGTTGGCATTTCTTCTCATAAGAGGATGACCTTTTATGAGAAGCAGAGGACCCTATAGACATACCAGAGTGATCATATTCCTGAGAAGGAGATCTGGTTCTTCTTGGTAGACTATTAACCCTTCCTGGTGGGGTGAAGAGAGGGTCACCTAGGCCTTCCTCACCTTCAGGAAGAATTGGATTTTCCAGGTGGGAATCATTTTGATCCCCCTGGCCAGCATCAGAGTCTGGGTCATAGTAGTGTTCACTACCTTGCCTTTCCTCTTCAACTGCCCCACCCCCTCTGACAGCCTCATCAGACCCTGGAGTCTTTCTGAGGTCATCTGCCAGCAACAACTGTATGAGATGCTGTGTGGATGGGCTTTTCCCTGTCTTCAATTTCCTTGAGGCACACATAGTCCTCAATTCTTGGTATGAGACCTGGTCATACTTAGTGGGGAGAGACCCACTGGTTTCTGCCCTTGAAGACATGACTAGTGTGGTGTGGTGTATGCACCTACCTACTCTAGTGGGGCCTACTAAACTCTCTTGAGTTGTAGAAAGGGTGTGCTAAGCCCTTGACACACAACTCTAAGTTCAATAGAACTTACTTTATTCTAAACTTGATTTATATGTACCTATGTACCTATACTGGTTTTCAGTTAGTCACTCAAAGAGATTATCTGGTAAAGCAATAGTAAGCTTGAATCCAAACGCTGCACACCAATATGAGAAGTTGGCCTGGCATATGCTGTCCACTAGTTATAGTGGGCACCTTGCACCAGTCCAAACGACCCTTATTGATGATTAGGTTTAAAGACAACCTTATAGAAAGCTATCCTAGTGGTAGCTGTGGAGAGCAGCCTTCAGGCTAAGTCTTGAAGGAGTGTAAAGCAGCTTGGTTTACCAGATTATAACCTCTTGAATGACCAAATGAAAGGAGAACCACACAAGATAATTGCAAAGAGAAGGGGCCCCCTGACACTAGTGAGAAGTACACCTAGACAGGGAAAGGACATCAATGTAAATACTCTAGGGCTACTTCAGACCATAAACCCTCACGCCATGAACGGCTGAGAAATAACTACAGCCGTTCATGGCACATGATTGCTTCCCAATAGTATTTAAATGTGGGACGGAATAATCATGGATATCAATTTGATTATATGTATGTAGTATGTCTCCGATTGTGAATGAATGTGGTCAGAGTGTTGTATAATTGTTAGTCTCTGTATGAATATCTTTATGCTTATTATGTGTTTTTATAGTTACCTACCAATAGGTTTAAGATAATTTATAAATAAACTTTTTTATACATTTCTAATTTTTAGTGTCACTGTAGTTATTTCTCAGCCGTTCATGGCGTGAGGGTTTATGGTCTGAAGTAGCCCTAGAGTATTTACATTGAACCACACAAGATATATATAAAATATATGTATTTATTTCTAAACACTAACTACTAATCTCTTTATGAGATTAGAGTTCAAGATACACAGTATCACAGTATTAAAACGACAGTAAATAGCACAATATACAATGGGCTCCAGGGGGAGACCAAACCATATATTAAGAAAGTGGTATAAGAACCACGACTTGACTAGACACAGTGCCTAGAGCACGTAGAATCGCTGGGACCCCAAGGAACCACCCAAGGTAGTGACACAGGAGACCCACGGGGGACGTGTGCAGTGTGAGAACACAGCCGCGAGCGCCGTAGGATTCAATGCAGAAAGTCGTGGTTGGAATTTTAAAGGTAAAGGACACTTAGGAGAGGACTTTCAGCAAACCCCTTTAGACTTAAGGGTTTCTAGGACCAACACCCACGTGAGCACCGGAGTACTCGAGTTACCTCACCCAGGGAAGCCTGGTGCATAGGTGTCAAAAGGTGTCGGGACTCGCCGTCGGTTTCAATGGCGATCTGCTGCAAAGTGCTGCTGCCGTGAAGAAGGAAAGTGTCTGGGTTGATCCAAGCCTGGATCAGAGATGTGAAGAACCTGAAAGCAGAGGGGACAGAGTCTGGGTCACTAGCCAGTGACCAGGAGCGGAGCAATCGAATGCCCACCGATGTCAGGTGCTTCAGGTGCGAAGAGGTGCTGCTTGACTCTGCAGCCATGGGGACCAGGAGATGTCGAGGATGACCAGGAGCCGGATTCGAGCTGTGCCACAAAGGATGTCGAGTGCTGGGGTGTTGGTGATCGGATTGACCACAACAAGCCTTGGCAATGGCAACCCATGTAGGAAGAGTCAAGATGCTTTGGTGCGGACCAGCAAGGTCCGGGGGACTCCCCAAGTGATGGAGAGTCAGGGCACATCTGGAGCAACCAGAGAAGCCCAATGAAAATTAGACTTGCGTTCTTGGGGACCCACAGGTCAACGGACCAGGGATCGTGAAGGGACCTCAAGAGGAATCACGAAATGGTGGTCCACGGAACACTCGTTGAGTGTAGGCCTGCAATCTTCAGTGCAATTACTACTCGGGGTTAGGGCTATAAGTAACCCAAAGCTCAGGCTCAGGAGTCGCCGGAAAGCTGATGCTTCTGCAAATGATCACGGTGTCCAGGGGTTCGGGTTGCACGGTCTCCACAAGGGATACGGGCCTCAGACTTGCTGTGGGCACAGATCGACCTCAGAGACATTGGAAAACCCACCTCCTGTGTGGCAATATTCTTCAGAGTATGCAGGAGCTTCGGAGATGCCAACCGGTCAGTTGCGTCTTAGGTGCCTGCCAAGCAGGGGAGTAACTCCTTTACTCCAAGGGAGATTCTTCAGTCATCTAGCGCGTTGTAGATTGTCGAAGTTCCAAGATTCAGTATCAGAGTTTCGTCCAGGTAAATCTAAAGTCCTGTAGTCAGGGGTTCCTACTTTATATCCAAGGAAGGGGTGGGACAAACTCTGGGGACCCACCTATGGGAGGGTCAGGAAAGAGGGGTGGCTACACCCATTTCCTTTGTCCAGTTTCACGCCAGAGCAGGGGCTGGTAGCCCCTGCAACCGGTTTGAGCTGGACTATGTACAGGGACACCAAATGTGCCCCCAGTGCAGACTTCAAAGCACTCTTGGAGTGCACCCACCCAGCCCCAATACACTAGAGCCTGTCTGGGAGGTGGTCACACCTCCCTGAGACAGGAAACCTATTGTCCAGGACTCCCCTGCCAGAGTTTCGTCCAGCAGCAGGAGGGCAGACTCGTGTCTGTGGCTGCAGCATCCATTTTGTGATGCCAGGGCTCAGAGAAGCTGGTACCGGGTGTACCGGTGCTGTCATATTTCTCCCTCTAGGAGGGAGGAATCATACCTCCCACCCCAGTACTGAGGTGGAGGTATGATTCCAAGGTGTTTGACACCAAACACGACATAATTCCATGCAGCCATTCTCGAGTTAGCATTTGCCGCGAGGTTATAATGCACTTAAGAGTATATGGTCTGGCTGCATCACAAACAACCCCGGAATGAAGATTCCGAAATCTGCAGAGGGGCTCTGCTCATGCATGGGCACCCTCTCACATGAAACCCAGCACCCTGCCTTCAGGATTGTTAAGGCCTGCCATAGGGGTGACTGATAGGTTTACATGTGCAGTGATATGGAGAGATATAGGGAACCTATATCTCAGTAAGGGGTGCATACACCCTCTTACACAGGCTGCTGTAACAAACCTGTGGTGTCATTTTAGAAGGCTTCCCAGGGGTGGCACAAAACATGCTGCAGCCTCTGGTAGGCCTCTGGGGTACCTATGCCCTTGGTATATAGTATACCATATACTAGGGACTCATAAGGGTACCCCAGAATCCAATCTTGAGTGTTCCTAAAGTACATGTAATCAATTTAGAGTAGAAAGCAGATAGACTGGGGTCCTGAATAGCAGGGCCTCAGTCTGGCTAAGTCGAAAAACAGTGCAACATCAGCAAAATGTGGGGGTAACTATAAGAAGCAGATCCTACTCTCCTACACTGTGGGGAGTTAAGATTAAAAAATTCCATGAATGAGTTTCTCAGGTCATCCCGCATCAGCCTATCTCGGGTGAGGGAGGCCGGGAAATACCATTTAGCGGTCTTGGGTGTTGCGCCGCTCCATCTAAGGCAGATCGAGACGGGGCAGTGATCTGAGATAGAAAGCGGGAAAATTTTCGCTTCCTGGAGAGAACCCAACAGACTCCGACTAGCAAAGATATAGTCTAGCCTGGAGTAGGTGCGATGTACATGAGAAAAGAAGGTGTAATCTTTAGTCGTGGGGTAGAGTGTGCGCCAAGCGTCTCTGAGACCCAGGTCATGTATTGTCTGTTTTATTGCTGTAGGGAAGGAGCTCGTCAGGGCTCTATGGGTATGTGTACTATCTAGGTCTGCCTGCCAGGTGAGGTTAAAGTCCCCATGAGGATTGTCGGACCTTCTGCGAATTCCCCGACCTTGTTTAAGAGGGTGGATAAGAAAGCTGGTTGGCCCACATTGGGGGCATATGCTGTTACAAAGGTGCATAGCTTCCCCTTCAGGTTGCCCTTTACAATGATTAGGCGGCCATCTTTGTCGGCGTGAACCGCCTCTGGTTGGAATTTAGTCATTGTATGGGAAAGTAGGGCAACCCCACGTTGCTTCGTCCCTGCAGAGGATCTGTAAATGAGAGAGTACTGTTTGTGTCGCAACCTCATCTCCTCGTCCCTTTTTAAATGTGTCTCTTGAAGGGCCACAATGTCAAAATGGTGGTCAGTAATATATTTCCATACCTTTTGGCACTTAAGTGGTGAGTTCAACCCCTTAACGTTCCATGAAGCTACTGTGAGTACCATGACTACGTGGCCCCCCTCCTCCCCCCATGCTCAGATCTGTACCATGTCGGAGCACCCCCATGATTCAGATTACTAATACAGCCTGCGCCCCACCCCCCTAGTCTATATACCATCCCATATGCTTGGTTGCACCTGAAACAAGTGTGAGTACATATCCAATGCCGAAACTGCACCGTCCACCATCCGAACAGAACCCCCCCCAAAAAGAAAAACCCCAACAAAATCAACATCAGTGAGAGTCAGATAGATGTTATGCTCTGACTACCAACGATATCGCCCGTTCGGGCTCGTCGGCGGAGGTCAGGGCCTAAGTCCCCCTCCATGCTTCCCTTGAGTGTTCAAAAAGAAAGTTCGCCATCTTCACATAGGCTATAAAGAGTGTGCAGGTGCTCCTTACCCTAGTGTGTAAAGTCATTGACCTCTATTCCGCATTGTTCAGAAAGGCCGTTTTCTGTCCTTGTGGTGTGGGAATGCACTCCCTTAGTGGCCATGCAAAGTTTAGGTCAGTGCTCGTCATCCCTATAGGCACTTGTGAGCTCCCCTCAAGCTCGTGGACCATTGAGACCTTCTCGCGGTGCCGCCATCCTTTCCCCTTGGAGGCCCCGGCGGGTCCTCTTCCTCAGCTGGGGGAAGGCCTAATAGGCGGAGACCCTCGTTGAGCTCAGTGACATGGCGGGGTTTGTTGTCATTTTCAAAGCTGAGGCCAAACGGATATGTCCACCTGTATCGCACGTGCACCTCCCGAAGTTTCGTTGTGAGGGGTCGAAATTGGAGTCTTTGTGTCAATGTTGCCGGCGCCAGATCCTGATAGAGGGTGCATTTGTGGCTTTGGAATGAGACGTCTCCCTTCTTCCTGGCATCCTGAAGGACTATTTCTTTGGCCTTGAAGGAGTGAAATTTAACCACTATGTTGCATGTCCGTCGCTTCTCACCACCGGCCGCTCCCCCAACTCAATGGGCGCGTTCCAATTTAATCTTGAGCTGGCGTGGGCTAACAATCTCGGCGAAAAGGCCTTCGAGGAACGCCTCAAGGTCTGGCCCTTCCGCTCCCTCTGCTAGGTCTCGGATCCGTATGTTGTCTCGCCGAGCCCTGTTTTCAAGGTCTTCAGTTTTTAGCTGGGCCAGATGGAGTTGATGGTGCAGGTCCTGTAGCTTTTCGTGCGCCTCCATTGTATGTTTTTCCAACCCCTGGGTTTGTGTTTCCAGGTGTACCACTCTTGTGCCCACTGAGTCAACGTCTTGCTGGAGCGTGGTCATACGTGCAGATAAGTCCCTCCGGAGCTGATCGATGGAGGCTTTCAGGTCCTGGTTCAGCTCAGCGCGGAGCTCAGCCTTAAAATCGCGCAGGGAGGACAGTAATTCATCTTTGGTGAGGGCCATATCGTTCGGAGGCTCTCCCTGGTCAGGTGGCTGCCGTTTGTCTGAGAGATGGAAAAAACTAGTGACCTTGGGTGGCGGTGGTGGCTTCTTTGGTGGCATAAGTGTGGGTTCCTCGGCGCCCTTTACGTGGTGAGTGGTAGAGTCTGTTATGGAGGGCAGGGGTCTCTTTACTGATTGTAGTGGACACCATCAGTAGAGGTCGGTGACAGCGGGGGTTCTCAGAGTCTTCATTCCATTTTTAGCGTCATCTCATGGCAGGTGGCAAGTGGGGGAGACCCCAACGAGGAGAGCGTCAGTTGTGCAGGGCCACATCAGGATGCACGTTTGTCCCCGGAGGGTGCCCGCAGATATGGGTCGCCACGCTGGAGGGACACAATCTAGTGAAATTAGCTGCAGAGAGCCATCGGCCGTTCGCGCCCCCCACCTCTTAGCTGTCTGAGCAGTTATGGGACGCCATCTTAAAGTCAGGCAGGATCAGGCGTGGGGTTGTTAAGCACCGAAATGTCGCCTGGGGGCTTCAGGGGTCACTGCCCCCATGAGTTTCGTCGCAGGGGCTTCCCTTCCTGACCCTCTGCTGTGGATCTGGTTTTCTGGTGTACAGTGGCGCTCCAGGAGCGCATCCCCCCCAGCGCCGCTCGTGAAGCTCACCGGGTCTCTGTAGCAGTCGGATCCTTCAGTGTAATCTCGCCGCTTCTGAAGGCGGGGGCCGCGGGACGTCCGCAGACTCGCTGACGGGGTTGGGAAGATGTTGCTGGTCTCCCGCGGTGGAGCGCCCGCGGCCGATCGCCGCTGCTGACTTCCTCAGGCAGCCGCCATTTTGCGTGGTCAGGGCCGGGGGACTCCAAACAGGATCACCGTCGCTCGAATGCGGTGCTGACGAGCCCCTGCGCCCCCGCTATCAGTTCTGGAATCAATAGGGCATAGTAGGAGCAAGTTTGGCGCGCTCAAACAGGTCGCCGTGCACTCAAGTCGCCAGCGTGGATCGGGAGCTGACACGTTCACGTCCGCTCGGCCATCTTGCCCAGCCACGCCCCCTGTAATTTTTTTTTTAATCTACCCCCCTGCCCCACTACCCCCGTTCCGAGGCAGCCACCACTGCCTGAACCAGCCTCTCACCTGGTCCCAGTGACTAGACCTTGCTGTATTCCAACCTTTACTTACCATTGATTGACTGATTGGCTTCATCGTCTTTGTTATGTTTTCCTTTTCACTGGTGAGCGTGTGTCAGCACCTGTCAGCTTCACTTTGTCTTGTATGGTTTTTTTTTCTTCCCTGGGGCATGATCCAAGTACTGATTGATTTCTTGACTAGTGTTCTCAGTGCAGCCGGAGCTTGGATTGTGGTATTTTTTTCTTGTTGCTTTAGCTTGCAAGACAACTTGAAATCATCTGAGTTGAAAAATCAACCTTACCTCCCTTTTCCTCTAGCTATCCCAAACCGTAAATTCACCCTTACCTCCCTTTACCTCTACTCACCCCTGAACCCTAAAATCACCCTTACCTCCCTTTAACTCTACCCATCTCGAACCGCAAAGTCAATCTTATCTCTGTTTACCTTTCCCCACCCGAACCCTAATTTCAGCCTTTCCTCCCTTTATCACTACCCACCAAACCCTAAATTCACCCTACCCCTCTTTACCACTACCCACCCAAACCCTAAATTTATCCTTAAATCACTAAACCTCTACCCATCGTGAGCCCTAAAATCACCCTTACCTTTTATCTCTACCCACCCCATATGGTAAAATTAGCCTTACCTCTCTTTACCTCGATCTACTCGACCCTAAATTCAGCCTTGCCTCCCTTTATCTCTACCCACCCGAACTCCAAAGTCACTCTCTTTACCTGTATCCATTCCTAAACTCTAAATTTACCCTTAACTCCTTTTACTTCTACTCACCCGAACACTAAAATCATCCTTACCTCCCTTTAGTGCTATTGACCCCTGAACCCTAAAATCAATCTTATACCCCTTTAACTCCACCCACCTTGAACCTTAAAATCAACCTTACCTCCCTTTACCTCTCCCCACCCGAACACTAAATTCAGCCTTACCTCCTTTTACCACTACCCACCCCAAACACTAGTACTGATTGATTTCTTGACTAGTGTACTCAGTGCAGCTTGAGCTTGGATTGTGGTACTTTTTTTTGTTGCTTTAGCATGCAATACAACTTGAAATCATCTGAGTTGAAAAATCAACCTTACCTCCCTTTTCCTCTAGCCACCCCAAACCCTAAATTCACCCATACCTCCCTTTACCTCTACCCACCCAAACCCTACATTCACCCTTAACTCCCTTTACTGCTAACCACCGAACCCTAAAATCAACCTTACCTCCCTTTACCTCTACTCAACCCTGAACCCTAAAATCACCCTTACCTCCCTTTAACTCTACCCATCTCGAACCGCAAAGACAACCTTATCTCCATTTACCTCTCCCCACTCAACCTTAAATTCAGCCTTGCCTCCCTTTATCTCTACCCACCCCGAACTCCAAAGTCACTCTCTTTACCTGTATCAATTCCTAAACCCTAAATTTACCCTCAACTCCCTTTACCTCTACCCACCCCAAACTCTAAAATCACCCTTACCTCCCTTTGCCTCTTATCACCCGAACACTAAAATCACCCTTACCTCCTTTTAACTCTACCCAACTGAACCCTAAAAATCACCCTTACCTCCCTTTAGTACAATTGACCCCTTGATCCCTAAAATCAACCATTATCTCCCTTTACCTCTACCCACCTTAATCCTTAAAATCAACCTTACCTCCCTTTACCTCTCCCCACCGAACACTAAATTCAGGGGAAACAACCTTTACATCGCAGATTTTACACCGCGATGCAATCACAACGTGGTCGTTACAACGACCGCGTTGTTACAACGCAGTGCCATTACTACGCAAGTCATTACATCGACTTGCAGTAGATGGCGCTCTAACATAAGGAATAGTATAGTTTACTATTCCAACACCTTCCCTACTGTTACGTAGGCTGGAGTTGGAATAGTAAATTATACATTTCTAATGTTACGGCGCCATCTACTGCAAGTCGATGTAATGACTTGCGTAGTAATGGCATTGCGGAGTAACAACGCGGTCGTTGTAACAACCGCGTTGTGATTGTATTGCGGTGTAAAATCCGCATTGTTAAGGTATATATTCTAAATTCAGCCTTACCTCCCTTTACCACTAACCACCCGAACCCTAAAATAACCCTTACCTTTCTTTACCACTATCCACCCAACCCCTGAATTCATCTTTAACGCCCTTTACCTATATCCACCCTGAGCCCTAAAATCACCCTGACCTTTTAACTCTCCTACCAACCATTATATCAGCCTTACCTCCCTTTATCTCTACCTATCCCGACCCTTAATTCAGCCTTGCCTCCTTTTACCTCCACCTATTCCAAACCCCAAAGTCACACTTACCTCCCTTTTCCTGTACCCATCCCTGAATCCTAAACTCACTTTTTTTTTTTAAATAACTTAAAATGTATGTCATTTGAACGAAATACTTACCTGTGTGGTAAAGCATGGTAAAGGTACCAGTGCTTACTTGATTGGTACTTACCTGAGTGGTAAAGAATGCATGGTAAAGAGGTCCTGCATGGTAAAGTCTGTGTAGTAAAGGCTGTTTACCCTCAGGCAGGACCCATCTCTGCCACTTCCTTAAACACTTTCTTGCTTTCACTCTTGCGCCCTTCCCCTGCTCGCCACCTTTAGAGGCACTTTTGTTTCCTTTAACTTGCACCCTCTGCCTCCCTCTCTCCTCTGCATTGTTGTTTGAACTGCTCCCTCACCCTCCTCCAGTGTTGTTGCTTGTCCAGTCCCTCCCCTGCCTGTCCTTTGCAAGTTACATAAGATTCTTTGCAACAAATGCATAAACCAACTGAGCTGTCTTAAATAAAATGCAAATCTGTAACCTACACAACACATGGACTTCTCTGCAGCAGACCTATTTGAGCCCCTCAGCTTTATTATGGTGGCTGAACCTCTGCGAAGAGAATATACATATATCTCTTCAGCCAATGCCTTGATCACGTTACCTTCAGTATTATACTCTAAAATTTGCAGGATACACTTAGACGTCTACAGCAGGTGCCTTAAATTCCTAAACTGTTTTAAAACATTGGGGCATATTAGCAAGGGCATCATCGCCGCTTTAGCAGCACTTTTTGCCGCTAAAGCGGCAATTTTTTTATCGTCCTATCAGCAAGCTGTCGCTAACAGGCGTTAGCGACAGCTTTCTGGCGATAGCGGCCCGTTTTCCCATCGCCTTGCATGCCAGCGATAATTATCGCTAATGACATGCAAGGTAGGCGTTCCCAACTAAAAGCGACTGAAAACCGTCGCTAACACAACTTCCCCTATTAGCAACGCAGGCGAAGCGATAAAAAATTTGCGCTAACCGCGAATATCGCTAGAATTTAACACCTGCTAAAAACATGACTTACCTGTTTGTAGAATAGGAGGTGGATTGTCAGCCTAAGTCCACCATGCGTGAATATCGCTGGATTTCCAGCGATATTCACGCATTCTTACCGCTTATCGCTGGATATTTTATCGCATTGGAGATAAACCTTGCTAATAGCATGTTATCTCCGCGATATTATCCAGCGATAGGCGGCGTTAATAAAATACGCGCTAAGCGGGGTTAGCGATAATTTTCGCCTGTTGTTGCTAATATGCCCCATAGTCTGTTTGTGTCCAGCTAAATAAACCAGAGCAGCTTTACTATCACATTTTACAGGTAGCCAGTTTGTTTGAGGGCAGAGTTTGTAAACAATTGATGCATAAGCTGACAATCATTGACTATATTCCTCATGACCCCACCAGAATGAATCCACTCCCTTTCTGTTAACCAGTGCTAAAGTGCTTGTGCTCTGTACCCTAAACATGGTAATATTGGTCCATCCCCAATTGGCATATTTAATTTACTTATAAGTCTCTAGTAAAGTAGAACTCACTGTACCCAGGGCCTGTAAATTAAATGCTACTAGTTGGCCTGCAGCACTGATTGTGCAATTCACTTAAGTAACCCTTTAACCATGTCTCAGACCTTCCATTGCAGAACCTGTGTGTGCAATATACACTGGCATGTCGACATGGCAAAATAAACTTTTTGCCAGGCCCTAACCTTCCCTTTATATACATATGTCACCCCTAAGATAGGCCCTGGACAACACAGAGGTCAGGGTACAATATATTTAAAAGGCAGGACATGTACTGCTAAAGTATACATGTCCTGGCAGTGAAAAATTCTCAAAGTCGTTTTTCACTAACACAAGGCCTATCTCTTCCATAGGATAACATTGGGATTACCTTAGTACATTTTATAAGTGTAATTTCCAATTGAGAAGAGTTTAAGTCTGGTGTCTCTGGAATCACAATTAAAAATCCAAACTTATGATGAAGTCGGGTTTTAACTTGCAACTCTGAAAATGCCACTTTTAGAATGTTGGTATTTACTTACTTTAGCCATTTGGTGCCTGCTGTCTGTCTCTGATCACATGTCTGGGGTGCGTGACAGCTGGGCTTTATGAATGCTTTATGTATGCATCAAGTTAGAGATGGCGCACCCTGCCAACACCTATCTAACCCCCTAGACAGCCCCACACAATGGGAGCTTAGGTGTGACTTGATGGGCACAATGGGAGGGAGAAGCTGGATCCAGCCTCACTTACACCTGAATAGGCTGTGTCCTACTCCTGTCCACAAACTAAGGGCTGCATACCCCCTGTAGCGAGTCTGGAGCCAGGGCAGGAAGGGCAAGACATCCGTGCACTTCAAAGGCTTGTCTTTGAAGTCTCCCCCACTTCAAAGGCCCAACTGGGGATAATTACTGGACCTCTGACACCACCACTTCAGTACACTTCTGGACCTTTGGATACTCTGCAAAGAAGAAGGACTGCTGTGCTTCTGAAGGACTGCCATTCTGCTGGTCTGCTGCTTTGCTGGACTCCTGCTTTGCTGTGCTGATCTACTACCTGCTGCTCTCTTGCCTGGGTGAGAAGGACAGGGCCTGCATCACTTGACCCCAGAACCCAGAGTGACTCCAAGGGCTCGCTGACTGGCTTCCTGTCTGAAGCCTCCGGGACATAACAGGATTCCAACCCCTGCACCTGGACACTGTCATCTGCGAGTTTGCCCTGCCAAGTGGTGCCACCCCAGTCCTGGAACCTTGGAAGTGGGCCTAAGGTGCTTGCCAACAGAGTTGATGCATTTTCTCTGCTGAGCGACGCATCCCAGAGCAGAACCGATGCATCTCCTTGGCTGAGCAGCACATCCCCGAGCAGAATCGACGCATCGCCACTGTTGCAGGGATTGGACCAGTTGCAAAAGACTTGCATTGCCTCTGCCACTCGCATCATGGGACCCATGCACCACCTTTAGAACCACCGCTGTGCACCAGGAAAACCCTAAATTAACTTATGCTCAACCCTCTGGTAGCTTGGCACGAAGCAGTCAGGCTTAACTTAGAGGTAATGTGTAAAGTATTTATGCAGCACATCAAATAGTAATAAAGTGAAAACACAACTCAAGAAAACTCCTACACCAATTTAGGAAAATAGAGTAAAATTTAATAAATTATTTGAGACGAATACGACAAAAATCCGATCAGTAAAGCCAGAGATATACAATTTTAAAGATTTAAGTAAAAATACTGCCTTAAAGCACCAACTGTGGTTATCTAGTCACATCGAGGACAGTCACAAGTTCAAGCTAAGATGGAGCGCAGGCGGTATAGAGGTACCAAGTGAAGCCCACTAAACCAAAGTACCTTAAGTCCAGGTTTGCAGAGCATTGCAAGATCCTGCATCAAGGATGTCGCACAGAGGAGGTTCTGAGGTGCTGCAGGTCTGGGACGCAGAGTCCTGCATTGTCATAAAGGATGCCGTTGACAAGGGGCTTGCAATGTGAAGTCCTGCATCGAAGATGCATCGTGCACTGGTGGTTCCGAAGAGCTGCTGGGATGAGATGTAGAGTCCTGCGTCGTTTTGGAGGATGCTGTCAACAGGGGCTTAAGATGCGAAGGCCTGCATCAAGGATACATTGCGTTGCAGCAGTTCTGAGGAGACCGGGAGCTGCGCTGCGAGGTCCGGAATGCAGCTGCAAGGAGATGTGTTGTGCTGCGTTGGTTCTGCTTCACAGGACCACAGCTGTGCTGGCAGAGAGCACCTTCAGACCTACTTCCAAGAGTCCAGGACTTGGAAGACTCACAGCAGACAGAGTCTAGGTGCTGGGTTCAAAGTGGTTGGTGCCTTTTCTATCCCTGATGCTTTAATCATGATGCCAGCCAACTAGCCCTTGGAGTAACTCTGGTGGTCCTGGGTTCAAGATGCAGGTCTGTCGTGTAGTTCCTAAAAATTCATAGGATCTGTGCGTTTAGACAACATAAACTACGGGATTGGTGTCCACACTGATTCCAGACACCCCCAAAAGGATATAAGGCCTTTAGACCATCTAGCTCACCGTGCCACCATAAGCCCCCTAACCTTACCAAGGAGCGAATAGTTTCTGGCAACTATCGAACATGACAACCCTTGATCCTTCAGGGATCGTGGAAACAGTACAGTGCATTTCGCTTAGTCACTCGTGCTCACTTGGTCTCAGAGAGATACACCGAATAAACGATGGGAACGTTTTCAATAAGCATTTATTGAACCAGCGTCATTCTAATATAAAACATGTTTGCTGCGACAATCATTAGACAGAAACAGATGTATAAGATTACAAGCACCAACAGAGTAAATAAAAGGTAGAATTCTACCCTGGTGCTAAAACAGTGAATATATGCAGGCATATACGATGCAAACCCTGCCTAAGTGTACCTAAGTGTTCCTAGCATGTATGTGGGTTGGACACCCCGCAAGGGATGTCAGACCACTGCGTGCTGGAGTTTCTGCGTGCAGTGACTTCAACGTCTTGTGTCAGCGTGAAAGCTTCTCCTCCTAGCTATCTATTGTTCGGTATGGTTCTTTTATACCAATAGGATAGCCTCGGGGTTCCTTACATGAGCCTAAATCAATACCTGAAATTATGCAAAGTAGTTCTTTCGCCCTAGGATGAAGATGACCATAACTTTTACGCAAAGTATGTTCATGCTGTGATGTAAGTTAAGGGTGGGTAGGAAACTCTGCTCTGCCGGCGGAGTTGGTGGATTTTTTCTACTCCGCACTCCGCTTGGAGTGTGGAGTTTTGTTGTGAAAGTCCACCATTCACCCACGGAGCGGAGTTTCCCGGCGTGACCCCTTACACCTAAGTTTCAGTTTTTGGGGTTTTTTTATTCCAGGAAATCACATGCTCCTCAGCCGAGCTTCCCAATGAAAGGGCAGTATGCAAACTTTAGAAAATAAAACCCCCAATAGATTATCACCTTTTGGCGCCCTTGACTCCACAAGCTTCCCATGCATCCCTCACGCCCTCCCTCCATGTCGATGTTAGCCTTCCCATTTGATAGGTCAAGTCCTGTGCTGGTTAAGAAACGGGGTCCTACTCCTATCATGTGAATGGTGGGATGGTCATGGATGGGGTAGAAAAGCCCAGCCTGACTTCCCCAGTGCACAGTTCCACTCGTATCAGTCGCGTTAAGGACGGTAATTAGACACCCCATGGCTCTGCTCTTGCACAGGACGCAGATTCACGGCACAGAATGTACTGGAATAATATTTTTTTTGCCATCAGGACCAATTGTACATTTAACTGTAATTGCAATTTGCACAGTGCTTCATAGGCCTGAAAAGACGCTGAGGCGCTTAACAGATGGTTAGCACGTTACATCTATGGGCAGTGCTTGGCTGACAAGGTGTTGTAGACAGTGCAGTGAGGTCTATGTGAGAAGGTGCGTTTTCACACGTGTGCATGTCCAAATGTTCAATATCGCAGGGGGCAGTAGTGTAGCAGTGTGACACACTGATTATGAGCACAGTGACATAACTTGACATGACACGATTCACATGCCACAAGAGAAGGCATCCTGATTAAGGGTGGGCATAGTTTGCAGAGTACCACTTCACAGAATTCTGCGGAATTGAACATAAACTCCATGAATACCGCTCCGCAACTCCGTTCCGTCTCATCCCAATTAATAAAACAAAAACCCCACATACACTTGATAAAATTACTAAGAAGTAACTCTATCTTTACATGCAAAAATGCATATAGTCATCTCAAAAAGTGAAAATGAAAATACAGCAAGCAGTGAGAGGTGATGATTTTGGTGTCCTCCCTAACCTAGGGAGAGAACCAAGCAGATGCCTTGAACACAAAGAGCACATCATGCTGAACGATTCGGTGGTGGTCCCATCCTCCTAGAACCACCCCAAGCACAGTTATGGGCAAAAATACAATCCCAACCGAAGGCCCTGCAAAGCATTATGGGCCGAGATTCTAGAGGGCAGTGAATATTATAGTATCCAATATCAAAACATTCCTCAAGGGGCAGGCTCTCCAGGCTCAGCTGAGAGCTAATACTATAATATTCACTGCACTCTAGAATCTCGCCCCATAATGCTTTGCTGGGCCTTTGGTTGGCATTGTATTTTTGCCCATAACTTTGCTTGGGGTGGTCCTAGGAGGATGGGACCACCACAATCGTTGAGCATGATATGCTCTTTGTGTTCAAGGCATCTGCTTGGTCCTCCCCCTAGGTTAGGGGAGACCCCAAAATCATCAACTCTCTCATTGCCTGATATTTTTCAAAGCTCACTTTTATGAATTGATTATATGCTTTTTAGCATGTAAAGGTAAAGTTGTTTTATCAAAGGGTTGGGGGTGCAATAACTTACTCCAGAGTTTGCACATGAATTCCACGTTATGCATATTAATAAAACAGAAATATTGTGTTTTCATTGTAATGCGTATTAATAAAACAGAAATCTCACATACCTTCAGTAAATCAACAAATGATTATGTTTACATGCTAAAATACATATAGTCATCTCACAAAAGTGAAAATGAAATTATAACAAGCAGTACCTTTAATTAAACAATAAATAAATAATTCTATCTTTACATACTAAAATTCATATAGTCATCTCATAAAAGTGAAAATGAAAATTTAGCAAGCAGTGAGAGAGGTGATGATTTTGGGGTCCTCCCTAACCTAGGGAGCGAACCAAGCAGATGCCTTGAACACAAAGAGCACATCATGCTGAACGATTCGGGGGTGGTCCCATCCTCCTAGGACCACCCCAAGCACAGTTATGGGCAAAAATACAATCCCAACCAAAGGCCCTGCACAGCATTACGGGACGATCTTCTAGAGTGCAGTGAATATTATAGTATCCAATATCAAAACATTCCTCAAGGGGCAGGCTCTCGGGCTCAGCTGAGAGTAATACTATAATATTCACAGCACTATAGAATCTCGCCCCATAATGCTTTGCTGGGCCTTTGGTTGGCATTGTATTTTTGCCCATAACTTTGCTTGGGGTGGTCCTAGGAGGATGGGACCACCACCGAATCGTTCAGTATGATATGCTCTTTGTGTTCAAGGCATCTGCTTGCCCTCCCCCTAGGTTAGGGGTGACCCCAAAATTATCACCTCTCTCATTGCCTGATATTTTTTAAAGGTCACTTTTGTGAATTGGTTATATGCTTTTTAGCATGTAAAAGTAAAGTTGATTTATCACAGGTTTGTGGGTGTAATAACAGCTAACTCTGCTACGTGGTAGGAATTTTTGCATGAATTCCGTGTTTTCAATGTAATGTGTAGTTAACTAATCTTTGCAACCTCGGCTAGCGGAGCGGAGTTCATTGCCCAGGGTTGGTTCTGATGTCCTAGTTGTGCATTCTGCCTGAGACAGAGACAATCACGCACATAGCAAAGACAGCTGAAGAGGCCCGGGCTGCAGAGTGGGGCCGAACTGAAGGCAGGGCTGGGACCTGTGTCTCGCTGGTTTGCTGCTGAAGCGGGTGAGGTGAGCTGCCAGTGCCACCAGGGTTTAGGGGGGGCCCGCGTTGTTACTGCTGCTGTTTGGGGGCACAGCTGGAGTGGAAAGTGGGTGCTGCACATTTGTCAGGGTTTGTTTGTGTAGTTGATACATAATATATCTGGCTTGCAGTTGCAATGCAATCTCAGCAGTCTGAGAGGGGGGCTTGAAAAATAAAAAATATGTTGCCTTCGGAGGGGGTTGAGTCGAATTTGAAAGGTGATCTATAGTACAATGGTCATGTTTCTCGTGTTGTTTTGTTTTCTGCGAGTAGAATGCATGCGCAATAGTGTTTTACACAGGCCGTTTTTGTGCATGACTGTTTTCATGCATGTTAGTGACGTAAATATTACAGATGCCAAAGATTTTAAAGTATGAGTGTGCGTGTGTGCTTGAAGTTGAATAGCTGTTCAGTAAGTCAGACTAACCCCGGGCACGCACCTGTGCCAGAAAACGTGATCCATTAGCAATGGCATAATATATATTGGAGCTTGCAGCTCCATCTAGTGGCATCTTTAATACGTATGTCAACTGAAATTAATTCCAGTGCTTCAACATGAACAGAACACTTCAACTCTGTCTTGAGAAATCAATTTTAAGTGACTGAGCAATACTCTGCCCCGTCACGGCATTCTGCGTAATTTGGCAGAGTTTTTCTGTCACTCCGCAGTATTTCGCGGAGATTCTACTTGCTCGCACTTGTTTGTGTCCTGATGATGATCTCACAATTATGAGATCGAAACGCCGTCGACCTTTTACAACCAAAACTCCTGCTTTATATTGATTTAATTTGGAGTTTTCTATGTTGTCAATGCGATGTAATTTTAAATGTCACTAGCACCCCTCACTTCACGCACCTTCATTATTTTTTTGTGCGAGCACCAGAACTATCACTTAAAAAGTTATATTTGACATTCCGTTTATGCTGTCAATAAATGTGATGTCATTTCAACCCTGTGTCCCTGAATACATTGCGTAACCAGTCCCCCTGGGGCTTATCCTTTGTTTTTACATTAATTGTTATGAATACATTGTAAATGCTCCTCCACTGGGACTCTCGGTTGATATTTCGTTTTTTCCTCTGATAGATTCTACTTGCTCGCACTGGTTTGTGTCCTGATGATGATCTCACAATTATGAGATCGAAACGCCGTCGACCTTTTACAACCAAAACTCCTGCTTTATATTGATTTAATTTGGAGTTTTCTATGTTGTCAATGCGATGTAATTTTAAATGTCACTAGCACCCCTCACTTCACGCAGGTTCATTATTTTTTTGTGCGAGCACCAGAACTATCACTTAAAAAGTTATATTTGACATTCCGTTTATGCTGTCAATAAATGTGATGTCATTTCAACCCTGTGTCCCTGCATACATTGCGTAACCAGTCCCCCTGGGGCTTATCCTTTGTTCGCTTTTGACTAACGCTCTGTTGAACAACAGTAGCCCAGGCTACCTGAGGACCTCCTTGGCCTCGCATGTACCATTGTTCCTTAACATACCTTAGACTTCCCCTGGACAGACTACTGGGGTCCCCTTGTTCTTTCGAAATATACACCCACAATGTACGTCATGTGCAGGGGACTTTTCTAAGAATCCTCATGCATAATAAATGAGGCCAGTTTCTAAGAAACTAATCGACATTGATTCAGCACAAGACTGGGTAAAAGGTCAGTGCTAGAACCATTATGCAGAGCAAGGTAGGACAAATGTAGGTAATAGGTCGTGTAGCTACCTAGCTCTAGATGAGGGTACATTGGGGTTCATAACAGGTCCAGTCCTTCACACAGGCAGCAGGAAAGCAGGCAGCAGGGCAGAGAGGCAACAGTGTAGCAGCCCATCTTGCAGAGTAGCACAGTACTACTTCTGAGTCTTCCACACTCCAGAGGTGTACTGAAGAGTTGGATCTAAGGGTCCATTATTTATACCTGGTGTCCACTTTGAAGTAGGAGAAGATTTTAAAGGATTCCACCCCTGAATTGTCTGGAATTTCCTACCGCCATGCCCTGGCCTACGCTTGTCTGAGGTCACAAAAGACTAGTGCCAAACACTTTGCGAGTGTGCGCAGGCAGAGCCTTTGTGATGTGCAAGCTTGGAAGGTCACAGCTCCTCCCCCTCATCAAGTTAGAGATGGCGCACCCTGCCAACACCTATCTTCCCTCTGTCTCACTGTCTGGGAACAATACACAAAGACCAGCTCTCAGCTACACCTAGTCATGTGACCCAGGATGCAGGCTGCAGGCACCAAATGGTTAGGACAAGAAAATGCCAACTTTTGGATAGTGGCATTTTCAGAATTGTGACTTAAAATCCGACTTTACCATTAAAGAGGGTTGTAAATTACAATTCCTTAGACACCAAACTTGATGTTCCTACCTGCTCCCAATTGAAAGTTATCACTTGTTAAATGTATTACGTTAACCCAATGTTAACCTAGGGGAGAGGTAGGCTTCCCAGTAGTGAAAAACAAATTTAAACGTTTTCCACCACCAGGGCAAGTAAGACCTAAAAGTACAAATCAAACTTCTTACATACACTGCCCCCTGCCCTCTGGGACATTTAGGGCCTACCCTAGGGGTGACTTATATGTATTAAAAAGGGAGGTATGGGCCTGGAAAGAGGCTTATTTTGCCAGGTCGAAACAGCAGTTTTAAAACTGCACAAACAGGCTGCAATGGCAGGTCTGAGACACACTAGCAGCATTTAATTTACAGGCCCTGGGTACATGGAGTACCACTTTGCCAGGGACATACAAGTAAATTAACTATGCCAATTGGGCATAAGCCAATTTTATTATGTTTAAAGCAGAGAGCACATGCACTTTAGTACTGGTTAGTAGTGGTAAAGTGCACCGAGTCTTAAAGACAGCAAAAACGAAGTCAGCAAAAACAGGAGGCTGGAAGGCAAAAAGCTGGGGGGAAACAACGCCATGGATGCCAGGTCCAACAACCACCATTACCACCACTGTTACAACTATTAGCCCTAACATCACCACTACCATTACCACCATCATTACTACCACACCACCACCGGCCCAGCAGACCATAATACAGGCCCACAAACTGCTAAGAAACCAGCACACACACTGTTCTGTCAGACCAGCCCATCGGGCACTACCTGATTGACCTGTAAGCTAGTCTGACACTGAATGCACTTGAATTGTTGTTTAAATAATATATCTAAGCTTAAATATCAAGTTGTTTTAAAAACATAAAGCATTTTAATAACATTATTTTAATTGTATCTTAAATATATTGCGTCTTATTGCCTGGACTTTTGAGATTAATCTTGTACATTGATATGTTTGCAATAAAGTCCTTGTACAGACGCTGTATGACAAAGCTACGTGCGAAGAGGAGTTGTACTAATTTTATGCTTGTAATCGTTTTAATTAACCTTCTCAGTTCGCTTATCAGAGTGTCACCATCACTCCACATCACTAACAGAGTCTTACGAATGCTACCTTTCTCATCACTTGCTATAGGCTCACTACCACTACCATCCATATTCTCACATCATTCACTACAGTCTTTCCATCACTACCAATCAAACTCTAACATCACTTGCCAGTCTCACCATTCACTCTCTCATAAATCACCAATGTATCACCATGATTTTTCCTTAAACTCTCACTTCACTCACCAGACAACCGTTTCTTACATATCGAAATATCACATACTCACCTGTTTCAACATCTCTATCTATTGCACTCTGAAACTGCACCTGCAGCAGACTAGCAGTTGTGGTTTCTCTGCTCAGCAGCATACTGACAGCTCAATTATATGGTGACACAGTGAAGTTGTAGTGAGTGTGGTTGCTGTGATTGCACCCCTTTTACACAAACACTGCCCTGCTGATGTGAAATCAGTTGCAATGAACTGTACCCCGCTGACTCAGTGAAACTGAGGCCTTCATATATGGGATTTTGGCTTAGGGCAGCGCAGCAAGGCATCTTGCTGCGCTGTTCTATGCCTAAGTGAAAGGTCAGAAATGCACCGTATTTATGCGCCATTTCGCATCCTAGCACCAACGTACGCACCCTTGCACCATGGTGCAAGGGTGCCTGTGTTGTTGGCAGGGTTGTTTTTGTGCAGGAAGGGACACTTTCATGCACAAAAACAATCCTAAGAGGCATTTTCCTTTTTCTATTGTACTGCAGAATGCTCCACACCTAGAAAGAGGAAAAAACGAGAAGTAAACCTGCCAGCACAGGGAGAAAGGACAGGAATGCACAGCATTGCTTAAATATGGTGCATTCCTGCCCTTTCACTTTGACGTACGGCGGCGCAGCAAGGTGCCTTGCTGCACTGCCCTGCGCCAAAATCCTAAAAATAAGCAACTTGATGTTATCTGCACCACTCTAACACAGTGAAGTTGCCTTGTTATTGTGAGTGTACTAGCCATGGTGTGCACCATGCTAATACAGTGAGATGCTAATCTTGGACTCACCCTCTCTTGGTGCTCACACACTGAGTACATGTTTTGGTGCGGACTGTGACTGTAGATACTGCTGTGCTTATTACCCACCAGTTACTGTTGGTTCCATAAGGCTCCTTTTGATAGGTGGGCAACACTTTTGTAAAGTTCTGCCTGGCACACCGGCAGAGTCCTTTGTATTGCGTTATTCCACGCAGTTTTAATAAAGAATTTACTGCATCTTCTGGAAGTAGGATCACCACCTGCAGCTGTCACAATGGAGAGGACATGGTCTTTTTGTACCACAGGAGTGGCAAAGCATGCCCCAAGCCTACCTCGGAACCATAGTACAGAATGACACATAGCCAATACCTGCACTGCATAATCCCCACTTGCCAGTAGACTTCGGTGTAGTTTATGAACTGCTGAGTGCAGTCACTGCACAACTCCAACTTCCGATAGCATCATAGCACCTTGGTGTAGAAACTCAAAGCTCCGGTCTCACTGCAACTGTTAGACCTCCAGGGACTTTCATGGACACCACAGACATGTAGTATATGGTCTTCATTTTGAGTTTCATAGGCTGGCATCTGATCATTGTTGCTTCTACTACCAACGACTAGATTTTGACCCGTAACTATAACATCAACACCTGCAGGAAGCTGGGTGAGGTGGCTTCAGTGGGTGTACTGTGTCATCCCCAACATTACTGTTGCAGCTTCAACCACTCATGCACTCAGCGATTCATCTAGCCATCCAAACATCCATCAATCCATTCACTTTTCCATCAATGCCCTTAAACACGCACATATTCACTTCCCCTACCCCATTCACTGCCCCTTCTCCTTCCTTAGTTCCTCTCTGACGCCAGCCTGACCAACCAACTTTGCTCCCAAATATTTCCCTTACCACCCCTTATTCATTCATTCACTAACTTGTTCATCTCGCCAGCCATCCATTGACTCACTGTATTATCAATTAACTTGATCACTCACTCATTCATTCATCCATGCAGTCATTCGCACATCATCCACACGGGCAATCACTGAAGAAGCATTGTACCTTACATGCTTATCTATTGGCTTTGTCAATACCTGTTTTCTAAGGGTAGCAGACGCGTTACAGAGCAGTGTGGCACCGTGGTCAATTTTAATATGAATGCAAAGCTGTTAGGTCTATACAATTCCAGCACAGATGTTATCCACATGTAAAACGACATCTTACAAGTGGGTTACAAAGAGTGCATCATGAGGGTCGTTTGCTAAGTGCCATCAGAGAACAAAAACAATCACTGATTTCGGCTGAAGAGCAATTAAATCAACAACTAGCTCGGCAAAATCTGTTCTCGGTGGTATTTGTTGGGAGACTAGGAGCATCATACGTTAGAGGATTTGGGAAAAGACATTTTAGGTCACTGGCTTCAGAATGAGGCCTTTGACATGATCATCTAGGCCAGAGATGACCAATGTTGAGCCTCTACAAACACAATTGCTCCAGGTTTCACTTAAATCACGTGCTATATATATGATTCCTATTTTGATTCACTGTTTGTACAATGATATTCTTTTAAAGGATGAAATTAGGTTTCACTTCAGAATTCGAGGACCAACGTACATTTATGTCATTGGCTCACCCAATTGCCATTTATCAAGGGTTTCAGCACAGAATGAAGTTCTGGAAAAGTATGTGGACATGGAAACTTCCTCCGAGGAGCACCTCGATTTTTAGGTCTCGCCTACGCAGCGCGCATGTGCTGCATAGGAGGAGACCTTTAGGAATCGATTCAGTTTTTGGCCCAAAAACGTGCACGCGTTGCATTGCTTTCAATGGTAACGCGTGCACGTTTGGCGATTCCCTTGCGGGAGCGAGCTTTGAAACCATCTGTTTGTAATTAATAGATGGTTCCTGCTCGCTGGGTTAGGATACAGTGCAGTGGATGCTGCAGGGTGATTGTAGGACTGTTGCCTGGGTTGGGATACTGTGTAGTGGATGCGTCCGGGTGATTGTAGGGCAGTGGCATTAAAATATAGTGATTGTTTTTAAGGTTTTAGTATTTGATCTTTCGTTTGCCTGTGGTGTTATGGGCCCTTTTATTGATATGTCACGATTGTTAAAGCCAATGGGTGTTACTTTTTTGACTTATTGGCATTGCCAATGCTTTTTGGTGATGCTGTACAGCATTGATAAAGACAATAATGTTAATGCTTATGTATGCATCATGACTCTTCTGGTGGTTAATCTGTATGCACATACATTAGTCACTGCGCCTGCACAGACCTGCAGAATGATTTTTTTTATCTAATCTTTGAAGATGGAGAATTCCACTTGGAGTGGTAAATTAAAACAAGCATTGGCATAGCCAATAGGTCTTGCCTTTGGGACCTTATAAGTTTTTAGCCATGCAACAGTTGATGTTGTTGCACTAAGGATATTGTGCTGCATAACTAAATACTTATAAGGTCCCAAAAGCGAGACCTATTGGCTATGCCAATGCTTGTAACTTCATTGGTTGAAGGCAAAACCCAGATTAGTGCCATACTCTAAAATTAACAGCAAAATTAACAGCACTTTAAAATGCTTTTTATCAGCTAAGGCAGGCCTCTCTAAAAGGGGGTCAATAAATACTGGCACATTTCTTCTTATTTGGGTCTCTCACGTTTGTCATTAGCATGATAAAATACTTTGTGGCTGTATTTAAGTTTGCTGGGATTTTCCACACACATTTCCCTCTATATTTCTCTCTCATTAAGCATTGCACAAATACTGATATCCTCTCTCTGTTTGTCAGTCTCCTTTTCTCACATTCTCTCTTGTTGCAGGGCCTGGCAAAGCATAAACCTGTGCTCTTCTTCATCACTCACGGGGAATCTTCAAGTGGCGTTGCACAACCTCTTGATGGTCTAGGCGACCTCTGTCATCGGTAAGTATCATCCAAGCTTAACTTCTATTCTTTTGTCAACAAGCATAAACAACGCAAGTAGATCTTGGACTTAAAGGGCAAACTATTGCCTTTGCAAATTATTTTTTTGCGATCACGTGTATGCATGCATCATGACCCACGTGGATGCTGACTGACAGTCTTGGAATGGGCTTTCAATTAAAGAAGCCCATTCCTAGATCTGCCGATGAGCATGCACACGCCTCCATCATTAGCGTGTGTATGCATACGTTGGGACACACGCTGACATTTTTTATTTAATGTTATAAGATTGTGGGAGGCCAAGTTGCAATGGTAAATTAAAATGAAAAAGTCAAAGGTAGTTAACATGACGTGCAACAAAGGGAGCGAGCGACCCAGGAACTCTTTGCAGCTTTAAGCCTATCGTAAAAATAAAAAAAACATTAAAATGTTAAAATGGGGAGCTGGATTAAGAGTGGGAAGAGGGGCAGGCAGCATCAGGGAGTAGGGGAGCAGGGGAGGGAACAAAAGAAACTCCACGGGGATGAGGAAAAAGATGTAAAAACTAATAATATGAACAAAGGAGTGAGAAGCAATGGAGAATGGAGTAAGGAGGTGAAAAGAGAAAACGGAGAGAGAGCTGGGAAATACTGAACGCATATGAAGCACTAAATCTAAAATACAAAAGACTTCCTTTAAGTATGCAGTAGAGGCATACAAATGATCCAGTCAGAACATCCAAGATCGAAAGGTTCCTGGGCAGATAAAACCAACTTGGAAAAGGGAGGCTAGCCAGGGAACAGATAACTGAGATAGACAACACAGACATCCACTCCTGAGCATGTAGCTGAAGCAAAGCCCACTCTAAGTATATATTATGTGTTGGAAACAATAAGTCTGCCAAGCTGTCTGTAGCTGAGACTTAAAAATGTTCATGGTGCCCAAAGTATGAGGTGAGAGTGCACTCTCTTAGGCAAGAAAAGTTTTGATACCAACGGAAAATGGGCAAACGCTGCAAGTACATTAAAGAGCAACAGAGAAATATTGTCGTCTCACTGATCAGCCTTTCCAGTAAAGTATATATGTATTTATTTGTGTGCCTTCAAAGATGCACACTGAAAATTACATCGATTCTAGCAGGACCAGCCGGGTTTTTTCTTTCACTGGGTAATTCCCCTGTGGGCTGAAGCCCCTGGAGGCCGGATTTGAAAGCCCAGGGCCATTCCTAATGCCTATGTCACTGTTCACAGCTCCCTGAGGTTAATTGCAGCAAACACGGGAGGGCTTCAAGAGAGAGAGAAGAGAGACAATGGATAGATAGAAAAAGATAGATTGCATGAGGAGAAAGGAGCTGAGCTAGTTTGAGCATTTTTGACAGGGCTGCTTTTGGTTCCCCAGTCCGGTCATGCTTCTAGGCCCTAGTCAGTTGGTTGGGAGTCAATCAAGTGACCAGGGGTTGCTTGAAGAGAATAGCGATCCAGGTGTTTCCTGTTGGTGATGAGGATGTCAAGAACTCCTATTAATGGGACTTTTTCCGTTTGGGGGTCAGCAAACCTACTCGGTGTTCTCTGATCTTGAAACAGTAGAGGAGAGTCAGAGGGGTATATTCACAAGAACGTGCGCTAAACATCTCCAAAAAAGGTTAACGCAACTTTACACATCGCAGTCTATCGCGGGAAAATAACCCCGTGTTAACGTGGAATTCACAACACGGCGGTACCATGCGATAGTCTCCCGAAAACGCGGCTAATGTCCGCAATACAACCACCGCGACGGAGATAAAAACACAAACCCCAAAGCAAAAAAGCGTGCGATGAGCCCATTCGCGATGAGGAAAGCAGCGATAAGCAGCGCCAGGCCAGCGATACACACATGGCAGGCGGGAATAAGCACAACAAAAGCAGGAAAAAGAAAGACAAACCAAACAGAAAACAACAGCGAAGCACAATGGAGGCAGTCGGACTAGTACACAACCCCACAAGCACCATTGGCAACAAAACATTGTACATGGCAGTCCATCGTGGACAAGGTGAATGCAGCCGGAGTGCGGAGGAGGACAATGGAAGACAACCAGAACAGCTGGAATGATGCGAAACGCAAAAACAAGCAGAAACATGCCAACAACCAGAAGGCAGCAATGCACACCGGAGGTGGGAGTCCAGCGCCACACCAGGAGCTGGATGACATGGAGGAAATGGTGTCCACCACATCAGTCTGGAGATGGTGGCAGGAGTCGGGGACCGGAAACTGCTCAAAATCAACAGACACAACAGCAACAGGGAGAAGAACGACCAGGGACTGGGGGGACGGGGGGAGATGGGCACAATGGCACTCATGCTCAATTAAGTACAGCACAACTGCAGACAAACCATGCCCAAGAGTAACAACACCAACCAAGAGCACAAGTCACACAAGTCGGCAATATCACACCACTGAACAAGCACAGAAGTGGAAACCACACTGACTGAAAGGGAGTGTTATATCCCGTATAGAGACCCTAATGTAGGCCCGTTCATATATGCCCTAAAATAGACGTATTCATATTTACCCTAATATGGTCATATTCGTACTTGCCCTATTATGGTCACAGCCGCATATGCCCTATTACGGTCATAACCATACATGTCCTATTATAGTCATGATTCCTTATATAGGCATGCTCTTTCACCTACATTGGTCCCATCCAGTACACAACGTGCTCTGAGGGCTGAACGTTATCTGCCTTGTGGTTTTGCAGGCACCAGGCCCACACTGTACTCATAAATTATGCATGACTCTCTAAGAATATTCCACCTGCATAATATGTATGTACAGAGTTCACCCCTGACGTCTTCCTAAAGCCTAATGAAGGACCAATACAAACCTTACACGAAGATCAGTGTCTTAGGGTATAAATACACCACATCTTGCCCCGGTAAGATAGAGGGAACCGAGACTTCCATGCTGACACACTGACCAGAGACGCTGAGGCTCCTGCATGCAGTCGCTCCAGCTGACAGCATTCTGACACAACCCGGACGGGGTGTCCAACTCGAGACCAGGACGGGGTCCCACACTCTCTCTATTCAGGTATGGGGGGTTCGACTAAATCCTAGAAGGATTCTTGGCTATTAGGTTTTTAGACCTACACATATGCGAGGTACACTTAGGTACATCTAGGGAGGCATCGTAGGAGTATGCACCTTTTCTCTGCAATGCATTTTATATTCATGTATGTATTCATGATTGCTGCAATATGGTAGAACTGTTCTATCCCTTTGCTTTTATCATACTGCTGATAATATATCTCTGCTTTTGCCTGCTGATTTCTGCAGCACATATATTGTACACGAGAAGAACAACTGTGCAATAAATACTTATTGTAACACGCCAGACTGTTTCTTCTGTGTACCTCTCTGAGACAAACAGAATGAGTAAGCACGAATGACTGAGCAAAAGGTAGTACATTGTTTCCACGATTCTGAGGGATCAGGGTTGTCATGATCTAAGGTTGCCAGAAACTAATCTCTCCCCGATAAGAGGAGACACTAGTGGCACTGTGAGCTAGCTAATGCAAAAACTAGGATAACATACACGGTGGGGGTGCACAGAGCCAGTCTGCCACCAAGCCCGCAGTATATGTTCTCTAAACGCGCAGGTCCTGCATGGGTAATATAGGACTACACGACATGGCGCCGCCAGCGTTGGTTGGGTACTAATTTAACAGTAGAATCTGAGTAGTTCAGTCGTGCTATTCTCAGAGAACCTACTCACAAAACCCCAGAGACGTCTGGAGTGGGTGGGCACAAAATCCGCCACAGCCTAGTAGTACAAAAATACTATTTATTGGCTGTTGGTTATTCAAGCTTGAAGGACATTTAGTTCCTAAATTGTGCATCACACCTCATCTTAGTTTCCTGTGAACACTTCTTCCTCTAAACATGCCTGGTGAGGATGAGAGAGTTGAAACAGCCCTCTTCGGAACAGAAGACCCTGAAGATGCAAAACAAATTGCACCAAATTTCAGAAGGGCTGTCACCATAAAACTTCTAGAAAATGGCTTAAGAGGCAGGGGTGGTGTCGCGAGGTGCCAGCTGCTGGAACGGTGAGGGAGGAAGAGGTTGATGACTTCCCACGATATCTCTCGCCCCTCCTTTCTTTGCAGTCTGAACCGGCTTCCGAGGTCCTGTGGGCCTTTAAGAAATTGGATGTGCAGGATCCTGGCCCCACCCTCCTACCCGGAACCCGGACTCCTACTGGTCCTGACGTACAAGCCTCCGGTGTGATAACGAGGCCGGAGGAGGAAGAAGGGACACAAGCCGACTGGCCGGAGAGAAACGCGGAGCCGCCGACCAGCATTCCTGTCAGAGACTCAGAGACCGCAGCTTAAGCCGGGAGAGGAGCCAGGAACGCGACTGCCGAGAGAGAACTACCCCCGCTCAAGAGGCCGCCAAACCCGATTCTGCACTGCTAAGAAGCGAGCCACGCTCCTGGAGGAGCGTGGCTGCAGCAGGTACGTGCCCGCCTCGGGAGTGTGTTTTCCAAGGGTCCTCCGGGTGGGAGACCTCCAAGAAGGGTGGAGGGAGGCCCGTAAAACACAGCGGTATTCTCTTGTGCTACTATGCTGCACGGGTGACGGACGGCGGTGCTCTTTCACTCCCTCACTACCCCTCCCAACTCTTTTTAGGTCCGGACAGGACTAGCCTACTGACGGAGGTTTCTTTTCTTTGTTTTTTTTTTCTTCTTTGTTTATTACATGGTCCACTCCTCTCCTCTACGGCGATACTGAGCGGAGCAACAAGACCACAAACGGGAGACTCCTCAGCTGAACTAACCACTGACGGAAGCGGTACCCATTGCATGGACTTTTCTAATCAGAGGACTATCCGCCAGAAAGGAAGTCCTGGCAAAAGAGAGACTTATTATTTACCCACTGTACACGGCATTGATCCGTCCTCCCCCCCCCTCAATAAACAAAACGTCTGGACCAGCACTCATTACGCATCTGCTTCTTGTTTCGCCCACACATGGTGGAGAATACGGGCATATTAGCTCCATAGACAGTATGTAAAACCTCCTGCAGCAACTGATATCCGGTCAACAGAAGCTAGAATGGGCTGTCGAGAAGCAGATGACGTCGGCCCAAGCCGACCGTGAAATGGTCAAGGAGACCATGTCTCATCAAGTCGAATGCATACAGAAGGTCACCGTCGATCAGCTACAGCTCACGACCCAGATGCAGAATCGTGCTGGGGGTCAACCAAATAATCCCCATATCGCTCTACAGAAATACCACCCAGGAGAGGATCCGGATGTATTCCTAACTAACTTTGAACAGGCCGCCTGCGCTTGTGGATGGCCCGCTGCTAAGTGGCCCTTCTTCCTGGCTCCTTTATTGAGTGGTGAGGCACAAGCTGCCTACCAAGTGGCCAACCCTACGGGGAACACCCCCTATGCTGAGGTGAAAGAAATAATCCTAGATCATCTTGGCGTCGATCCTGAAGCATATCGGGTCTGGTTCCGGAAAGAGAAGGGGGCACCTGGGGACAACCCCAAAACACTATACTTCAAATTGAAAACCGCCGCTGATAAGTGGCTCAAACCACAGGAACGGACTAAGGAGGAGATAATGGAATCAATTTACCTGGAACAGTTCCTAGAGTCCCTCCCATACCCCACACAGCGCTGGTTGAAACAGCATTCCCACCTGACAGCCGCCCAAGCGGTAGACATGGCTACCAGTTTCGCTCGGGCCCAGTCCCGTTCTTTTCCCATGGACACGGACAAACAGCGCACATCCACGTCCTCCCAAAAAACTGAGAGAAGACCCCAGAGACCCGTTCCTGAAACACCTCGTCCTCGCTCCCGACCCGAAACACCCATATCCAAGGGTCCACAGTGTTATGATTGTGGGGAATGGGGCCATATTGCTCGGTTTTGCCCCCTCAAAAAACCAACCGAGGAGCCAATGGACGTGAGCTGTATTCCGCACACAGTCCTGTACACGGAGGAGATGGGGCCCTGTTTTTACGTGAGTGTACAGATAAACGAGAAAACCGTAAGAGCCTTGCTTGACTCAGGGTGCCGACAATCTGTTATCCGGGAATCCCTGGTGCCCTCCTCTGCTCCTCCTGCCAAAGAACACGTACCCATAAGGTGTGTTCATGGGGATGTCCATACCTACCCAGTTATACATCTCCCTGTCCTCCTACCGGGTGGGAAAACACTCCAGGCTAGGTTAGGAGTGTTACCAAACCTCCCAGAAGACCTAATCCTGGGCCTAGACAACCCACTGTTTCTACAACTACTAAAGAAATATCTGCAAGACCCCGCTTCCCTTTTTCCTGATCAGACTACTCTCCTCACTCAAGCCCCTTGGCTAGCTGACCGTAGCTTTAGATATTCTCAGGAAAACGACCCCACCCTACAACATGCATGGACACAGGTGTTAGAAATGGGATCTCTAGTTGGCAAGGGCTTGCACCTTTGTCCAAGTAGGGACCCTTCTTCCTAGTCAGGGTAAGGGTTGTTACACTCGTGAAGTAACCCCTGCTCACCCTCGTGGTAGCTTGGCACGAGCAGTCAGGCTTAATTCAGAGGCAGTGTGTAAAGCATTTGCACATAACCAACAGTAATACAGTGTAAGCACTACAAACGGACACCACACCAGTTTAGAAAAATAACCAATTATTTTATATACTCAAGACAAGACCAATTACGACAAAAATCCACAATACTATACTTTACTGAATGAATGCTTGATACAGTAACTTCTTCTTTGCAGGAATAGCACAAAAGCAAAGTTCGTACGAGTCGGTAGCTCCGTCCGAGCCTACCGCGATGCTGAAAATCACAGAGTCTAACAGTTCCAGCCGACCGCGTCGATACGGGCCAGCAGAGTCGTGAACAGACTCGGTCACAGTACCTTTCTCGTTGTGGCTGGTACGGAGTGTACGAGCCGGTCGGCGTTCGTCGCGGTTGCGGTGCAAGACGGAGCGATGCAAGGTGCGGTGTCCCTCGATGCGGTGCAGGCAGCGGCTCGATGAGCGTCGTGCAGACGGAGTCGGTGAGTCCAAGGCGTGCGATGCAGGGTGAGACGATGCTCGATGCGGTGCTGACAGGTTGCGATGCAGGCGACCAAGCCGGAGTGCGGGAGCTGGCGTCGGACAGCGGTGCGAGTCGGAGCGGTGCGTCGCAGACGTGCGAGCGGTGCCCCAAATGCGGTGCGGTCTCGACTCTTGAGCCAGTTGCAGCGACAGGTCGGTCTGGTCCGGCTGGCCCAGTGAAGTGATGCGATGCGAACTGCGGTGCCCACAGGTCACGGTGCAAGCAGCGGCTCGATGTTGGCGGCGTCGGACGTCGCCCACGGTGAGACCAGGGTTGCGATGCGAAGCGGGGCGATGCGGTCTGCGGTGCAAACAGGTCACCGGCCAGGGATGGATTTGGTTGACGGAGTCGGTTGCGGTTCCCTTCCTCTGTGGCAACTGAAACAGCATTCCAGAAGCGGTACCCAGAGGCTTGTGAAGTCTTTGTAGTCCCTGAGACTTCTTAACAGGAGGCCAGCTCGGTTCCTGGCCCTTGGAGATACTCAGCACAAGTTTGTAGAAAGTTCAGTCCAGTCCTTTCACTGCCCAAGACAGAAGCAGCCACTGCAGGCCAACCCAACAAAGCAACAACACAGCAAAGGGGCAGTACTCCTCCTGGCAGCTCTTCCAGCTCTTCGTCTTGGCAGGTTCCTTGATTCCAGCGAGATCTAAATTCATGGGGTCAGGGCCCCAATATTTATATCCCAAATTTCTTTGTTCTCTGAAGGCAGAGAGGCCTTTGCCTAGTCCAAACCAGTTCTGGAGCACTTTGTTGACAAGTCTCCGTCCCTTCTTTCAGTGAGTAGGCCAGGGACATCAGACGCACCACAGGAGGTGGAGCCAGCATTGTGGAGGGAAGGCACTGTCCTATTCAGGGCCCAGGTGCGACCCCTCCCACCCATCTACAGGTCGATCTGGCTATTCAGCCCTGCGCTGACTCACCCTGTCTCCTGGCATCCCCCAGCCCCTGTCACTCACATTCCAGACACGGAATACACAACCTCGCAGAGGCAGGCTTGGATGGTTAGACAAGAAAATACCCACTTTCTAAAAGTGGTATTTTCAAACACAGAATGTTAAAACCAACTTCACTAAAAGATGCATTTTATCATTCTGAGTCCAGGCATACTAAACTCGAATTTCTACCATGTTCCCGGGGTCAGTTAGGATTATATACTGTAATAATCAAAACCGCCCGTTCTGGCCTAGGGGGAACAGGTAGCCTTGCAATAGTGAAAAACGAACTAGGCTGTAATTCACTATCAGGACATGCCGCACACACCCGGGCATGTCCTACCTTTCGCATACACCGCACCCCTGCCCACAGGGGTACCTTGGGCCTACCTTAGGGGTGACTAACATGCAGCAAAGGGAAGGTTTAGGGACTTGCAAGTGTGTGCACTTGCCAAGTCGACATGGCAGCCCCAGGCTGCGCACAGGCTCTGCGGTGGCAGGCCCGAGTTACACTTTACGGGCTGTTTGCGTGGGTGGCACAATCCAGTGCTGCAGCCCACCAACAGCATTTGGTCTATAGGCCCTGGCACTCGTAGTGCACTTTACAAGGGACTGACACATAAACCAAATAGGCCAATCATGGAAACACCAATCCATAACACATTTTATACAGGAGCACTTGCACTTTCCCACTGGACCGCAGTGAGGAAAGTGCGCAGAATCATCACACCAGCAAAAACAGAGTCAAAACCGGGAGGTCAGAAAGCAAAAAGTCAGGGGAAACACGCCAAAAGATGCCAAGTCTAACACATGTCCCCTCCAGCTGAAAGTAGGGAGAACTACCCAACCCCATTGGAGTTCTCTTCACTAAGGCGGAAGAACCTGGACAGACCATCTGCGTTGGCGTGTTCTGTACCAGGACGGTGTTCCACCGTAAAGTCCATTCCCTGTAGGGAGATGGACCACCTCAGCAGTTTTGGATTCTCGCCCTCATTTGCATTAACCATCTGAGGGGCCTGTGGTCTGTCTGAACCCGGAAGTGAGTCCCAAACAGGTATGGTCTCAACTTCTTCAGCGCCCAGACCACAGCAAAAGCTTCCCTTTCTATGGCACTCCACCTCTGTTCCCTGGGAAGTAGTCTCCTGCTAAGGAAGACTACAGGCTGATCCAGGCCCTCTTCGTTCAGTTGTGAGAGCACCGCTCCCACACCATGCTCTGAAGCGTCAGTCTGCACGACAAATTCTTTGGAGAAGTCAGGTGCCTTGAGCACGGGCGCCGTGCACATGGCTGCCTTCAGGGCATCAAAAGCTTTCTGGCAGGACTCAGTCCAGATCACTTTCCTGGGCTGCCTCTTAGAGGTCAGCTCTGTTAAGGGGGCAACGATGGTGCCATAGCCCTTAACAAATCTCCTATAGTAGCCGGTGAGACCTAAGAAGGCTCTCACCTCTGTCTGGGTCTTGGGGGTTCCCAAGCCAGAATGGTGTCAATCTTGGGTTGTAGGGGCGCCACCTGGCCGCTTCCTACCTGGTGTCCCAAGTACACCACAGAACCCTGCCCGATCTGGCACTTACTGGCCTTGATCGTGAGGCCTGCACCTTGCAGAGCCCTCAACACTTTCTCAAGGTGCTGTAAATGTTCTTCCCAGCTGGAACTGAACACAGCAATGTCATCCAGGTAGGCGGCACTGAAATCCTCCAGCCCAGCCAACACCTGATTGACCAACCTCTGAAAGGTGGCAGGGGCATTCTTCAACCCAAAGGGCATCACCCGGAATTGGTAATGACCTTCTGGGGTTGAGAATGCTGATCTCTCCTTGGCCCCATCGGTTAAGGCAATCTGCCAGTACCCAGACGTTAAATCAAACGTGCTGAGGAACCGGGCAGCTCCCAACCGATCAATGAGCTCATCAGCTCTGGGGATGGGGTGCGCGTCAGTCCTGGTGACGGCATTGAGCCCACGGTAGTCCACACAAAACCGGAGTTCTGGAGTGGCACCGGGCGCCGCAGCCTTTGGGACCAAGACCACTGGGCTGGCCCAAGGACTGTGGGAGGGCTCAATCACCCCTAACGCCAACATCTTAGAGACCTCCTCCTTGATGCTGGATCTGACCCGGTCAGTCAACCTGTAAATCTTGTGCTTCACAGGATGGCTGTCACCGGTGTCCACGTCATGGGTACACCAGTGAGTAACACCGGGGTCAGAGAGAACAGTGGGGCGAACTGTCCCAACAACTGGCGACAGTCCCCCTGCTGCTCCTGAGTCAGAGTAGGGGAGAGGATCACACCCTCTACTGACCCATCATGCTCCTTGGTAGACAGGAGGTCAGGGAGAGGCTCGCTCTCCTCTTCCACCCCATCATCTGTCGCCAAGAGCATACTCACTTCGGACCTCTCGAAGTGGGGCTTGAGGCGGTTCACGTGAAGGACCCTCAAAGGGTTCCTTGGAGCCTGCAAATCCACCAGGTAGGTGACGTCACTTTTGCGCTCCTTTACCTCATATGGCCCAGTCCACTTGTCCTGCAAGGCACAAGGTGCCACTGGGGCCATTACCCACACTTTTTGCCCAGGTTGAAATTCGACCAGAGTGGCGTTCTGGTCATACCATCTCTTCATTTCTTCCTGGCTTGCTTCTAGGTTCGCCTGAGCGAGTTTCCTGAAGCGGGCAGTTTGGTTTCTAAAGGCCAGCATGTAGCTAAATACATCCTGGGGAGTTTTCCTGGGAGCCGCCTCCCAGCCTTCCTTCACCAAACTCAGAGGTCCTCTGACAGGGTGGCCATACAGGAGCTCAAAGGGGCTGTACCCAAGAGACTTCTGAGGCACCTCCCTGTACGCAAAGAGTAGGCATGGCAAGAGGACGTCCCACTTACGCCTCATGGGTTCTGTTAGACCCTTGATCATGCCTTTCAAGGTCTGGTTGAATCTCTCCACCAGACCGTTTCCTTGTGGGTGGTAAGGAGTGGTGAACTTGTAGGTTACACCACACTCCTTCCACAGGGATGTCATATACTTCGATATGAAATTGGTCCCCCTATCGGAAACCACCTCTCTGGGGAATCCCACACGGGAAAAGATCCCCATTAACGCCCGGCCCACCACTGGCGCCGTCGTTGTCCTGAGAGGGATTGCCTCCGGGTACCGGGTGGCATGGTCCACCAAGACCAGGATGTACCTGTTGCCCATGGCTGTCTTGGGATCCAGTGGCCCCACTATATCCATCCCTACCCTTTCAAAGGGTGTTCCAACAACCGGAAAAGGTTGGAGAGGAGCTTTGACCTTCCTCCCACTCTTACCACTTGCCTGGCAAGTTTGGCAAGACCTACAGTGTGCATCTGACTGCCTTCGCATTTGGGGCCAAAAGAAGTGGGTGACAAGCCTGTCAAAGGTCTTGTCCTGCCCCAAATGTCCTGCCAAAGGCACGTCATGAGCCAGACCCAGTAGGAAGGTCCTGAAGCGCTGGGGTACCACCAGCACACGGGCTGACCCAGGCTCAGCAACCTTAGGCTCACTGTATAGGAGACCACTCTCCCAGTAGATCAGATGTGACCCGGACTGATTACCAGCTGCCTGGTCTGCAGCCTGCCGCCGCAGACCCTCCAGAGTAGGGCACTCGCTCTGCTCCCTGCAGAACTCCTCCCTGGTGGGACCCCCTTCTTGCTGCCAATGGGTCAGCTCAGAGATGTCTCCCAGTTCGGCTACCTGCTCCCCTGTAGGCACCGGGGCGTCCCCTCGAGGTCCGCCTCCTCCCGGTCCGTGGGAACTTCGGGGGCCGGTTTCCCGCGCCCCTGCCCTTTCTCTTGGCAGGGACTTGGGCCACTGTTTCAGGCTCCAAGTCCTCTTGATCACCCTTTCTGGCTGCCATTGACCGAGTAGACACGCATGCCCACTCTGGCAACCCAAGCATCTCCAAGTGAGACCTGAGCTCAACCTCCTTCCATGAGGACTGCTCCAGGTCGTTTCCTAGCAGACAATCGACAGGCATGGTAGGGCTCACAACCACCCTCAAGGGACCTGAGACCCCCCATTCAAAGGGAACCTGCGCCACCATACACTGGCGCTCAGAGTTGTCGACAGCAACTACTTGGTGGAATGCTCCTGGGACTACTTGCTTCTCAGACACCAGGTGACACCGGACTGAGGTCACACTGGCTCCAGTATCTCTGAGAGCCTCTACCCTGTTCCCGTTAATGGTCACCCAGGTGCTATATTTCTTTGTGTTAGGGGGCACCTGGTTTCCTGGGACCATCTCACTGTCCCCGAGTGAGACAAGGGTCATTTCTGCGGGATCCCCACCCTCCTGTGGGCACCCCTCCTCCCCAAGCGCTACACTAGCCAACACTTTGGATTGTCCACCGGTGGGTGGCTGTGTCCCCTTCGGGCACTTGGGGTCCCCTTAAAGTGACCTACCTGGTCACATGCATAACACTTGCGGGGGCCGGTCTCAACAGGCTTCCCTGTAGAGACCCCTTTCTTCTTATCACCGGGGGCTGGGAACCTTTACCCTGGGTACTAGTTTGGGGCCCTTTAGAGAACTCCTGTGCTTTACCCTTGTCCCCCCACCTTTCTGCTGGGGACCCTGCCCACCTTTGGCTGAGTCTCCCCCAAACGCTTTCTTGTGGACCCTGGTACTCACCCAGCGGTCCGCTTCCATAGCAAGCTTCCTGGGGTCAGTTAGCTTACTATCAACTAGGTGCTGGCGCAGATCTGCAAAACATAGACTAGACAAGTGCTCCCATGCAATCAAGTTGTAGAGCCCCTGAAAATCTGTTACACTACTGCCCTTCACCCAACCATCCAGAGACCTGCAGAACACATCCACACATTCCAACCAAGTGTTGACATCAGACTTCTTACTGGACCTGAACTGATCCCTGTACTTTTCAGGAGTAAGACCATACTTCGTGAGAAGGGCATCCTTCATGTCAGCATAGGTGAGGTGATACCCCTTACCCAAAGCTATCAGAGCATCCCTTGCTTCTTCCGGGAAAAGTGGCCACAATCCTGCTCCCCAACTCTCCTCAGGGACCCCATTCATGTGTATGGCTGCCTCATAACCCTGGAACCACCTTTGTATGTCATCCCCCTTCTTGAACTCCTTGCCTACGTTCTTGGGAATGTGCACAATCCTGTCTGCCTTTCTGGACGAATTGCTGCCACCATCTGAGCCTGACTTACTCCTAAGTTCTAGCTCCTTCAGTTCTCTCTCATGCTCTAAGAGCATCTTCCTCTCCTCTATGGCCAATCTCTTCTCCTCCCGCTCACTCTCCAGCCTGAGCTTCTGCAGCTCGAACTGCCTTGCCTCCCGCCTGTCCTCCAGCTCCTCTGGGGACAGACTGCTGCTGCCTGACCTGGCGGGTTCCCCCTACCCAAAAGCACATCCACCCTGGAAATAGGCTCCTCCGCCTCCTCACTGAGATCACCAGGCTGCCCATTGGCATGTCTGGCTGCTACCCAGGCCCTCAGCGCCTTCTGTAGCTCCTCCTTCCTTGTGAGGCCTTTAATTTGGACTTTCAGGTTTTTACAAATCGCTCGTAACTCCTTTACGGCGTAGGATTCCAACCTGTCCTCCTCAAAGATAACTTCCAGAGATGCAACGGATGATGCAATTGATTCAGGCATGACAAAAGTCGTGAGTTGAAAACTGGCAAGATCAAAAATAGGCCAAAAGAAAAAGAACCAGTATGTGGTACGTAATGGTCTGCGATATGGTAGTAGTGCACACCAATCACTGTAAGTCAAGTGCAAACACAAGTCCTATCCTCACCGCTGACAACCAATGTTAGAAATGGGATCTCTAGTTGGCAAGGGCTTGCACCTTTGTCCAAGTAGGGACCCTTCTTCCTAGTCAGGGTAAGGGTTGTTACACTCGTGAAGTAACCCCTGCTCACCCTCGTGGTAGCTTGGCACGAGCAGTCAGGCTTAATTCAGAGGCAGTGTGTAAAGCATTTGCACATAACCAACAGTAATACAGTGTAAGCACTACAAACGGACACCACACCAGTTTAGAAAAATAACCAATATTTTATATACTCAAGACAAGACCAATTACGACAAAAATCCACAATACTATACTTTACGAATGAATGCTTGATACGGTAACTTCTTCTTTGCAGGAATAGCACAAAAGCAAAGTTCGTACGAGTCGGTAGCTCCGTCCGAGCCTACCGTGATGCTGAAAACCACAGAGTCTAACAGTTCCAGCCGACCGCGTCGATACGGGCCAGCAGAGTCGTGAACAGACTCGGTCACAGTACCTTTCTCGTTGTGGCTGGTACGGAGTGTACGAGCCGGTCGGGCGTTCGTCGCGGTTGCGGTGCAAGACGGAGCGATGCAAGGTGCGGTGTCCCTCGATGCGGTGCAGGCAGCGGCTCGATGAGCGTCGTGCAGACGGAGTCGGTGAGTCCAAGGCGTGCGATGCAGGGTGAGACGATGCTCGATGCGGTGCTGACAGGTTGCGATGCAGGCGACCTAGCCGGAGTGCGGGAGCTGGCGTCGGACAGCGGTGCGAGTCGGAGCGGTGCGTCGCAGACGTGCGAGCGGTGCCCCAAATGCGGTGCGGTCTCGACTCTTGAGCCAGTTGCAGCGACAGTGTCGGTCTGGTCCGGCTGGCCCAGTGAAGCGATGCGATGCGAACTGCGGTGCCCACAGGTCACGGTGCAAGCAGCGGCTCGATGTTGGCGGCGTCGGACGCCGCCCACGGTGAGACCAGGGTTGCGATGCGAAGCGGGGCGATGCGGTCTGCGGTGCAAACAGGTCACCGGCCAGGGATGGATTCGGTTGACGGAGTCGGTTGCAGTTCCCTTCCTCTGTGGCAACTGAAACAGCGTTCCAGAAGCGGTACCCAGAGGCTTGTGAAGTCTTTGTAGTCCCTGAGACTTCTTAACAGGAGGCCAGCTCGGTTCCTGGCCCTTGGAGATACTCAGCACAAGTTTGTAGAAAGTTCAGTCCAGTCCTTTCACTGCCCAAGACAGAAGCAGCCACTGCAGGCCAACCCAACAAAGCAACAACACAGCAAAGGGGCAGTACTCCTCCTGGCAGCTCTTCCAGCTCTTCGTCTTGGCAGGTTCCTTGATTCCAGCGAGATCTAAATTCATGGGGTCAGGGCCCCAATATTTATATCCCAAATTCCTTTGTTCTCTGAAGGCAGAGAGGCCTTTGCCTAGTCCAAACCAGTTCTGGAGCACTTTGTTGACAAGTCTCCGTCCCTTCTTTCAGTGAGTAGGCCAGGGACATCAGACGCACCACAGGAGGTGGAGCCAGCATTGTGGAGGGAAGGCACTGTCCTATTCAGGGCCCAGGTGCGACCCCTCCCACCCATCTACAGGTCGATCTGGCTATTCAGCCCTGCGCTGACTCACCCTGTCTCCTGGCATCCCCCAGCCCCTGTCACTCACATTCCAGACACGGAATACACAACCTCGCAGAGGCAGGCTTGGATGGTTAGACAAGAAAATACCCACTTTCTAAAAGTGGTATTTTCAAACACAGAATGTTAAAACCAACTTCACTAAAAGATGCATTTTATCATTCTGAGTCCAGGCATACTAAACTCGAATTTCTACCATGTTCCCGGGTCAGTTAGGATTATATACTGTAATAATCAAAACCGCCCGTTCTGGCCTAGGGGGAACAGGTAGCCTTGCAATAGTGAAAACGAACTAGGCTGTAATTCACTATCAGGACATGCCGCACACACCCGGGCATGTCCTACCTTTCGCATACACCGCACCCTGCCCACAGGGGTACCTTGGGCCTACCTTAGGGTGACTAACATGCAGCAAAGGGAAGGTTTAGGGACTTGCAAGTGTGTGCACTTGCCAAGTCGACATGGCAGCCCCAGGCTGCGCACAGGCTCTGCGGTGGCAGGCCCGAGTTACACTTTACGGGCTGTTTGCGTGGGTGGCACAATCCAGTGCTGCAGCCCACCAACAGCATTTGGTCTATAGGCCCTGGCACTCGTAGTGCACTTTACAAGGGACTGACACATAAACCAAATAGGCCAATCATGGAAACACCAATCCATAACACATTTTATACAGGAGCACTTGCACTTTCCCACTGGACCGCAGTGAGGAAAGTGCGCAGAATCATCACACCAGCAAAAACAGAGTCAAAACCGGGAGGTCAGAAAGCAAAAAGTCAGGGGAAACACGCCAAAAGATGCCAAGTCTAACACATGTCCCCTCCAGCTGAAAGTAGGGAGAACTACCCAACCCCATTGGAGTTCTCTTCACTAAGGCGGAAGAACCTGGACAGACCATCTGCGTTGGCGTGTTCTGTACCAGGACGGTGTTCCACCGTAAAGTCCATTCCCTGTAGGGAGATGGACCACCTCAGCAGTTTTGGATTCTCGCCCCTCATTTGCATCAACCATCTGAGGGGCCTGTGGTCTGTCTGAACCCGGAAGTGAGTCCCAAACAGGTATGGTCTCAACTTCTTCAGCGCCCAGACCACAGCAAAAGCTTCCCTTTCTATGGCACTCCACCTCTGTTCCCTGGGAAGTAGTCTCCTGCTAAGGAAGACTACAGGCTGATCCAGGCCCTCTTCGTTCAGTTGTGAGAGCACCGCTCCCACACCATGCTCTGAAGCGTCAGTCTGCACGACAAATTCTTTGGAGAAGTCAGGTGCCTTGAGCACGGGCGCCGTGCACATGGCTGCCTTCAGGGCATCAAAAGCTTTCTGGCAGGACTCAGTCCAGATCACTTTCCTGGGCTGCCTCTTAGAGGTCAGCTCTGTTAAGGGGGCAACGATGGTGCCATAGCCCTTAACAAATCTCCTATAATAGCCGGTGAGACCTAAGAAGGCTCTCACCTCTGTCTGGGTCTTGGGGGTTCCCAAGCCAGAATGGTGTCAATCTTGGGTTGTAGGGGCGCCACCTGGCCGCTTCCTACCTGGTGTCCCAAGTACACCACAGAACCCTGCCCGATCTGGCACTTACTGGCCTTGATCGTGAGGCCTGCACCTTGCAGAGCCCTCAACACTTTCTCAAGGTGCTGTAAATGTTCTTCCCAGCTGGAACTGAACACAGCAATGTCATCCAGGTAGGCGGCACTGAAATCCTCCAGCCCAGCCAACACCTGATTGACCAACCTCTGAAAGGTGGCAGGGGCATTCTTCAACCCAAAGGGCATCACCCGGAATTGGTAATGACCTTCTGGGGTTGAGAATGCTGATCTCTCCTTGGCCCCATCGGTTAAGGCAATCTGCCAGTACCCAGACGTTAAATCAAACGTGCTGAGGAACCGGGCAGCTCCCAACCGATCAATGAGCTCATCAGCTCTGGGGATGGGGTGCGCGTCAGTCCTGGTGACGGCATTGAGCCCACGGTAGTCCACACAAAACCGGAGTTCTGGAGTGGCACCGGGCGCCGCAGCCTTTGGGACCAAGACCACTGGGCTGGCCCAAGGACTGTGGGAGGGCTCAATCACCCCTAACGCCAACATCTTAGAGACCTCCTCCTTGATGCTGGCTCTGACCCGGTCAGTCAACCTGTAAATCTTGTGCTTCACAGGATGGCTGTCACCGGTGTCCACGTCATGGGTACACCAGTGAGTAACACCGGGGGTCAGAGAGAACAGTGGGGCGAACTGTCCCAACAACTGGCGACAGTCCCCCTGCTGCTCCTGAGTCAGAGTAGGGGAGAGGATCACACCCTCTACTGACCCATCATGCTCCTTGGTAGACAGGAGGTCAGGGAGAGGCTCGCTCTCCTCTTCCACCCCATCATCTGTCGCCAAGAGCATACTCACTTCGGACCTCTCGAAGTGGGGCTTGAGGCGGTTCACGTGAAGGACCCTCAAAGGGTTCCTTGGAGCCTGCAAATCCACCAGGTAGGTGACGTCACTTTTGCGCTCCTTTACCTCATATGGCCCAGTCCACTTGTCCTGCAAGGCACAAGGTGCCACTGGGGCCATTACCCACACTTTTTGCCCAGGTTGAAATTCGACCAGAGTGGCGTTCTGGTCATACCATCTCTTCATTTCTTCCTGGCTTGCTTCTAGGTTCGCCTGAGCGAGTTTCCTGAAGCGGGCAGTTTGGTTTCTAAAGGCCAGCATGTAGCTAAATACATCCTGGGGAGTTTTCCTGGGAGCCGCCTCCCAGCCTTCCTTCACCAAACTCAGAGGTCCTCTGACAGGGTGGCCATACAGGAGCTCAAAGGGGCTGTACCCAAGAGACTTCTGAGGCACCTCCCTGTACGCAAAGAGTAGGCATGGCAAGAGGACGTCCCACTTACGCCTCATGGGTTCTGTTAGACCCTTGATCATGCCTTTCAAGGTCTGGTTGAATCTCTCCACCAGACCGTTTCCTTGTGGGTGGTAAGGAGTGGTGAACTTGTAGGTTACACCACACTCCTTCCACAGGGATGTCATATACTTCGATATGAAATTGGTCCCCCTATCGGAAACCACCTCTCTGGGGAATCCCACACGGGAAAAGATCCCCATTAACGCCCGGCCCACCACTGGCGCCGTCGTTGTCCTGAGAGGGATTGCCTCCGGGTACCGGGTGGCATGGTCCACCAAGACCAGGATGTACCTGTTGCCCATGGCTGTCTTGGGATCCAGTGGCCCCACTATATCCATCCCTACCCTTTCAAAGGGTGTTCCAACAACCGGAAAAGGTTGGAGAGGAGCTTTGACCTTCCTCCCACTCTTACCACTTGCCTGGCAAGTTTGGCAAGACCTACAGTGTGCATCTGACTGCCTTCGCATTTGGGGCCAAAAGAAGTGGGTGACAAGCCTGTCAAAGGTCTTGTCCTGCCCCAAATGTCCTGCCAAAGGCACGTCATGAGCCAGACCCAGTAGGAAGGTCCTGAAGCGCTGGGGTACCACCAGCACACGGGCTGACCCAGGCTCAGCAACCTTAGGCTCACTGTATAGGAGACCACTCTCCCAGTAGATCAGATGTGACCCGGACTGATTACCAGCTGCCTGGTCTGCAGCCTGCCGCCGCAGACCCTCCAGAGTAGGGCACTCGCTCTGCTCCCTGCAGAACTCCTCCCTGGTGGGACCCCCTTCTTGCTGCCAATGGGTCAGCTCAGAGATGTCTCCCAGTTCGGCTACCTGCTCCCCTGTAGGCACCGGGGCGTCCCCTCGAGGTCCGCTCCTCCCGGTCCGTGGGAACTTCGGGGGCCGGTTTCCCGCGCCCCTGCCCTTTCTCTTGGCAGGGACTTGGGCCACTGTTTCAGGCTCCAAGTCCTCTTGATCACCCTTTCTGGCTGCCATTGACCGAGTAGACACGCATGCCCACTCTGGCAACCCAAGCATCTCCAAGTGAGACCTGAGCTCAACCTCCTTCCATGAGGACTGCTCCAGGTCGTTTCCTAGCAGACAATCTACAGGCATGGTAGGGCTCACAACCACCCTCAAGGGACCTGAGACCCCCCCATTCAAAGGGAACCTGCGCCACCATACACTGGCGCTCAGAGTTGTCGACAGCAACTACTTGGTGGAATGCTCCTGGGACTACTTGCTTCTCAGACACCAGGTGACACCGGACTGAGGTCACACTGGCTCCAGTATCTCTGAGAGCCTCTACCCTGTTCCCGTTAATGGTCACCCAGGTGCTATATTTCTTTGTGTTAGGGGGCACCTGGTTTCCTGGGACCATCTCACTGTCCCCGAGTGAGACAAGGGTCATTTCTGCGGGATCCCCACCCTCCTGTGGGCACCCCTCCTCCCCAAGCGCTACACTAGCCAACACTTTGGATTGTCCACCGGTGGGTGGCTGTGTCCCCTTCGGGCACTTGGGGTCCCCCTTAAAGTGACCTACCTGGTCACATGCATAACACTTGCGGGGGCCGGTCTCAACAGGCTTCCCTGTAGAGACCCCTTTCTTCTTATCACCGGGGGCTGGGAACCTTTACCCTGGGTACTAGTTTGGGGCCCTTTAGAGAACTCCTGTGCTTTACCCTTGTCCCCCCACCTTTCTGCTGGGGACCCTGCCCACCTTTGGCTGAGTCTCCCCAAACGCTTTCTTGTGGACCCTGGTACTCACCCAGCGGTCCGCTTCCATAGCAAGCTTCCTGGGGTCAGTTAGCTTACTATCAACTAGGTGCTGGCGCAGATCTGCAAAACATAGACTAGACAAGTGCTCCCATGCAATCAAGTTGTAGAGCCCCTGAAAATCTGTTACACTACTGCCCTTCACCCAACCATCCAGAGACCTGCAGAACACATCCACACATTCCAACCAAGTGTTGACATCAGACTTCTTACTGGACCTGAACTGATCCCTGTACTTTTCAGGAGTAAGACCATACTTCGTGAGAAGGGCATCCTTCATGTCAGCATAGGTGAGGTGATACCCCTTACCCAAAGCTATCAGAGCATCCCTTGCTTCTTCCGGGAAAAGTGGCCACAATCCTGCTCCCCAATTCTCCTCAGGGACCCCATTCATGTGTATGGCTGCCTCATAACCCTGGAACCACCTTTGTATGTCATCCCCCTTCTTGAACTCCTTGCCTACGTTCTTGGGAATGTGCACAATCCTGTCTGCCTTTCTGGACGAATTGCTGCCACCATCTGAGCCTGACTTACTCCTAAGTTCTAGCTCCTTCAGTTCTCTCTCATGCTCTAAGAGCATCTTCCTCTCCTCTATGGCCAATCTCTTCTCCTCCCGCTCACTCTCCAGCCTGAGCTTCTGCAGCTCGAACTGCCTTGCCTCCCGCCTGTCCTCCAGCTCCTCTGGGGACAGACTGCTGCTGCCTGACCTGGCGGGTTCCCCCCTACCCAAAAGCACATCCACCCTGGAAATAGGCTCCTCCGCCTCCTCACTGAGATCACCAGGCTGCCCATTGGCATGTCTGGCTGCTACCCAGGCCCTCAGCGCCTTCTGTAGCTCCTCCTTCCTTGTGAGGCCTTTAATTTGGACTTTCAGGTTTTTACAAATCGCTCGTAACTCCTTTACGGCGTAGGATTCCAACCTGTCCTCCTCAAAGATAACTTCCAGAGATGCAACGGATGATGCAATTGATTCAGGCATGACAAAAGTCGTGAGTTGAAAACTGGCAAGATCAAAAATAGGCCAAAAGAAAAAGAACCAGTATGTGGTACGTAATGGTCTGCGATATGGTAGTAGTGCACACCAATCACTGTAAGTCAAGTGCAAACACAAGTCCTATCCTCACCGCTGACAACCAATGTTAGAAATGGGATCTCTAGTTGGCAAGGGCTTGCACCTTTGTCCAAGTAGGGACCCTTCTTCCTAGTCAGGGTAAGGGTTGTTACACTCGTGAAGTAACCCCTGCTCACCCTCGTGGTAGCTTGGCACGAGCAGTCAGGCTTAATTCAGAGGCAGTGTGTAAAGCATTTGCACATAACCAACAGTAATACAGTGTAAGCACTACAAACGGACACCACACCAGTTTAGAAAAATAACCAATTATTTTATATACTCAAGACAAGACCAATTACGACAAAAATCCACAATACTATACTTTACGAATGAATGCTTGATACGGTAACTTCTTCTTTGCAGGAATAGCACAAAAGCAAAGTTCGTACGAGTCGGTAGCTCCGTCCGAGCCTACCGCGATGCTGAAAATCACAGAGTCTAACAGTTCCAGCCGACCGCGTCGATACGGGCCAGCAGAGTCGTGAACAGACTCGGTCACAGTACCTTTCTCGTTGTGGCTGGTACGGAGTGTACGAGCCGGTCGGCGTTCGTCGCGGTTGCGGTGCAAGACGGAGCGATGCAAGGTGCGGTGTCCCTCGATGCGGTGCAGGCAGCGGCTCGATGAGCGTCGTGCAGACGGAGTTGGTGAGTCCAAGGCGTGCGATGCAGGGTGAGACGATGCTCGATGCGGTGCTGACAGGTTGCGATGCAGGCGACCAAGCCGGAGTGCGGGAGCTGGCGTCGGACAGCGGTGCGAGTCGGAGCGGTGCGTCGCAGACGTGCGAGCGGTGCCCCAAATGCGGTGCGGTCTCGACTCTTGAGCCAGTTGCAGCGACAGGTCGGTCTGGTCCGGCTGGCCCAGTGAAGCGATGCGATGCGAACTGCGGTGCCCACAGGTCACGGTGCAAGCAGCGGCTCGATGTTGGCGGCGGCCGGACGCCGCCCACGGTGAGACCAGGGTTGCGATGCGAAGCGGGGCGATGCGGTCTGCGGTGCAAACAGGTCACCGGCCAGGGATGGATTCGGTTGACGGAGTCGGTTGCGGTTCCCTTCCTCTGTGGCAACTGAAACAGCGTTCCAGAAGCGGTACCCAGAGGCTTGTGAAGTCTTTGTAGTCCCTGAGACTTCTTAACAGGAGGCCAGCTCGGTTCCTGGCCCTTGGAGATACTCAGCACAAGTTTGTAGAAAGTTCAGTCCAGTCCTTTCACTGCCCAAGACAGAAGCAGCCACTGCAGGCCAACCCAACAAAGCAACAACACAGCAAAGGGGCAGTACTCCTCCTGGCAGCTCTTCCAGCTCTTCGTCTTGGCAGGTTCCTTGATTCCAGCGAGATCTAAATTCATGGGGTCAGGGCCCCAATATTTATATCCCAAATTTCTTTGTTCTCTGAAGGCAGAGAGGCCTTTGCCTAGTCCAAACCAGTTCTGGAGCACTTTGTTGACAAGTCTCCGTCCCTTCTTTCAGTGAGTAGGCCAGGGACATCAGACGCACCACAGGAGGTGGAGCCAGCATTGTGGAGGGAAGGCACTGTCCTATTCATGGCCCAGGTGCGACCCCCTCCCACCCATCTACAGGTCGATCTAGCTATTCAGCCCTGCGCTGACTCACCCTGTCTCCTGGCATCCCCCAGCCCCTGTCACTCACATTCCAGACACGGAATACACAACCTCGCAGAGGCAGGCTTGGATGGTTAGACAAGAAAATACCCACTTTCTAAAAGTGGTATTTTCAAACACAGAATGTTAAAACCAACTTCACTAAAAGATGCATTTTATCATTCTGAGTCCAGGCATACTAAACTCGAATTTCTACCATGTTCCCGGGGTCAGTTAGGATTATATACTGTAATAATCAAAACCGCCCGTTCTGGCCTAGGGGAACAGGTAGCCTTGCAATAGTGAAAAACGAACTAGGCTGTAATTCACTATCAGGACATGCCGCACACACCCGGGCATGTCCTACCTTTCGCATACACCGCACCCTGCCCACAGGGGTACCTTGGGCCTACCTTAGGGGTGACTAACATGCAGCAAAGGGAAGGTTTAGGGACTTGCAAGTGTGTGCACTTGCCAAGTCGACATGGCAGCCCCAGGCTGCGCACAGGCTCTGCGGTGGCAGGCCCGAGTTACACTTTACGGGCTGTTTGCGGGGTGGCACAATCCAGTGCTGCAGCCCACCAACAGCATTTGGTCTATAGGCCCTGGCACTCGTAGTGCACTTTACAAGGGACTGACACATAAACCAAATAGGCCAATCATGGAAACACCAATCCATAACACATTTTATACAGGAGCACTTGCACTTTCCCACTGGACCGCAGTGAGGAAAGTGCGCAGAATCATCACACCAGCAAAAACAGAGTCAAAACCGGGAGGTCAGAAAGCAAAAAGTCAGGGGAAACACGCCAAAAGATGCCAAGTCTAACAACAGGCTAAACAGTCCTCTATGATACAAACACCTGTCTATCCTCTCTTTCACATTACCAATGGCCTCCTATATAGGTCAGACAATAAGAAGGCGTCCCCCCAGTTACTAGTACCACAGCCCTTTAGAGAACAGATATTGTTCTTTGCACACACACACCTGTTAGCCGGACACCGAGGCACACAGAAGACAACGCAGATGATTCTACAGAACTTTTACTGGCCAGGGATATACTCACAGGTCACAAAATATTGTCAGGAGTGTGAGGTATGTCAGCGCAAGAACCCGTATAAACCACCTGCTGTCCCCTTACAACCACTTCCGATCATAGGGAACCCCTTCGAGCGCGTTGGGATGGACCTCATAGGCCCCCTTCCCCGTACAAAAAAGGGTAATTTATTTGCACTAGTCATTGTAGACTATGCGACCCGTTACCCTGAAGCCTTTCCGTTGAGAACACCCACAACTTCCAACATAAGTGACAAACTAGTTGAGCTGTTTTCACGAGTCGGTTTTCCTAAGGAAATACTTACCGACCAGGGGACCCCCTTTGTCTCGCGATTAATGTCCCAAGTCTGTAGGACTCTTGATATTTCGCACATAAAGACCTCCGTATACCATCCGCAGACCGATGGTCTTTGTGAAAGATATAATGCCACCCTGAAACTCTTTAAAAAAAGATGCTTACTACCGAGGGTCAAGAGTGGGATATGCTTCTCCCCCTGGCTCTTTTTGTTATCCGTAGCCAACCACAGAGCAGCCTGGGTTGTTCACCGTTTGAGCTTCTTTTTGGGAGGCGTCCGCGAGATCTGCTCGAGATCACCAAGGAGGCATGGGAACAAGAAAAACAAGAGGAGACACGCTCTTTTTTTGAGTATACCTCGGCCTTATGCACCCGTATGCAGAAGCTACGGGATTTCGCTGATGCCAACCTTGAAAAAGCCCAAACAAAACAGCAGTTTATCTATGATAAGGGAAAAAAATGGAGACAACTAGATGTGGATGACTGGGTTCTGGTACTCCTACCCTCCAACATAACGAAGGTCCGCTCAGAGTGGAAGGGTCCCTTTCGCATCATAAAGAAGATAGGACTCACCACTTACCTCGTACAGCTAACACCCAAGAAATCCCAAATGTATCATATAAACCTTCTAAAGAAGTGGCTCGGTCCAGTGCCCCAGAACATACATATCACACACTCCCCAAGGGAGCACGAAAGCACGTTAGGGCAATTGAATACAAACGAAGCATTGTCAGACCTTCATAAAAAAGCCCTACATGAGAGCCTTCTACCATTTTCTCCCCTCTTTTCCGATTTTCCCGGACTAACAGATCTCGTCGAACATTCCATATCTACTCCACCGGGCAAAACCGTCAAGCAAAGACCTTACCGTATACCAGCAGCCAGACGAGAAGCTATTAATACCGAGGTAGACAATATGTTAAAAATGGGAGTGATACAACCCTCCCAAAGTGAGTGGTCATCCCCCATAGTCCTCGTACCAAAACCTGATGGTTCTGTGCGTTTCTGTATTGATTTCAGAGCTGTCAACGCCGTGTCTAAGTTCGACGCCTATCCCCTACCAAGGGTGGACGAACTCATCGAACGGCTCGGAGATGCGGAATATATTACCACCTTGGATCTCACAAAAGGGTATTGGCAGGTGCCCCTGAAGAAACAGGACCGGGAGAAAACTGCATTCTCCACCCCTACGGGTCACTACGAGTTTACAGTACTCCCCTTCGGCCTTCACGGAGCACCTGCCACCTTTCAGAGGCTCATGAATAAAGTCCTCTCAGAACATCAGGGATACTCAGCAGCCTACCTTGACGACATAGTCATATATAGCCCCAGTTGGGAGAAACACCTACAACATTTACATGAGGTTTTACTGGCCCTTCAACAAGCGGGCCTCCATGTCAATGCAAAAATCCCGTGTTGGTTACCAACACGTCAAATATCTCGGATACCTCCTAGGAAATGGGGTCATCGAGCCACAGTCCGAAAAAAATCAAAGCGATAGTCGATACCCCCTTCCCCTCCACAAAAAAAGAGGTCCGGGCCTTTCTCGGCCTTTTGGGATATTACAGAAGATTTATTCCCCGCTTTTCAGACATAGCCAGTCCCCTAACCGATCTCCTTAAACAACAGGTGAAAAACAAAGATCTCTCAGATCCCTCCTCTACAGCCCTTCGTGCATTCCAAGACCTAAAAAGAGCCATCACAACTGCACCAGTTCTCAGGTCCCCAGACTTCTCCAAACCCTTTTTCCTCCAAACCGACGCGTCCAGTCAGGGGATTGGGGCCGTCCTTTCCCAGACCTCCCTGGAAGGTATAGATCACCCTGTGTTGTTCATCAGCCGTAAGCTATTTCCCTGAGAGCAGGGGTACTCCATTATAGAAAAGGAGTGTTTGGCTATCAAGTGGGCGGTGGATAAACTCAGGTACTACCTGGAGGGCTCCCATTTCATCTTGTTCACCGACCACGCACCCTTGCTCTGGATGAGTCGCAATAAAGGGCACAATCCTCGGGTCCTCCGGTGGTTCCTCTCCCTCCAACCCTTCTCCTTTGAGGTGCGCCATCGGAAGGGGCTTGAGAACGGTAACGCTGACTTTCTCTCTCGTGTGCCTATGTTCCCCGAGCGGGAACGATCTGGGGTGGGGATGTGTCGCGAGGTGCCAGCTGCTGGAATGGTGAGGGAGGAAGAGGTTGAGGACTTTCCACGATATCTCTCGCCCCTCCTTTCTTTGCAGTCTGAATCGGCTTCCGAGGTCCTGTGGGCCTTTAAGAAATTGGATGTGCAGGATCCTGGCCCCACCCTCCTACCCGGAACCCGGACTCCTACTGGTCCTGACGTACAAGCCTCCGGTGTGATAACGAGGCCGGAGGAGGAAGAAGGGACACAAGCCGACTGGCCGGAGAGAAACGCGGAGCCGCCGACCAGCATTCCTGTCAGAGACTCAGAGACCGCAGCTCAAGCCGGGAGAGGAGCCAGGAACGCGACTGCCGAGAGAGAACTACCCCCGCTCAAGAGGCTGCCGAACCCGATTCGGCACTGCGAAGAAGCGAGCCACGCTCCTGGAGGAGCGTGGCTGCAGCAGGTACGTGCCAGCCTCGGGAGTATGTTTTCCACGGGTCCTCCGGGTGGGGGACCTCCAAGAAGGGTGGAGGGAGGCCCGTAAAACACAGCGGTATTCTCTTGTGCTACTATGCTGCACGGGTGACGGACGGCGGTGCTCTTTCACTCCCTCACTACCCCTCCCAACTCTTTTTAGGTCCGGACAGGACTAGCCTACTGACGGAGGTTTCTTTTCTTTGTTTTTTTTTTTCTTCTTTGTTTATTACATGATCTACTCCTCTCCTCTACGGCGATACCGAGCGGAGCAACAAGACCACAAACGGGAGACTCCTCAGCTGAACTAACCACTGACGGAAGTGGTACCCATTGCATGGACTTTTCTAATCAGAGGACTATCCGCCAGAAAGGAAGTCCTGGCAAAAGAGAGACTTATTATTTACCCACTGTACACGGCATTGATCCATCCCCCCCCCCCCTCAATAAACAAAACGTCTGGACCAGCACTCATTACGCATCTGCTTCTTGTTTCGCCCACAGGTGGTCAAGTAATTTTTTGTGATTGAGGCACACGAATCGAATAAAACAGAGGTATTCTATTCATGGGTTACATTCCCAGTGGCGAATCCAATTACAGATGTATTTCACTACTACCAAGAAGGTGAAACACCAGCGGACTAAACTCCTTTTGAGGAGATAGAGGTCCCACTAACCTACCAGGAACACAATTACTGGTTTAATGGCGCCCTACCCCACGTACAAGGCAGAGCAAGATTAGGCCCGCTCGGAGGAGCAGGAGCCACAAGGCCCACATCCTGACATTGGCACAATGCCACAGCCAGAATTACTTGTACAACACACAGAGTTAATTAAAATCTATAGAAACCTCACACAATTTGTGATGAGGACTTTAACAGTTCAACCTGCACCAGCTGCAGCACAAGATACTCCATTCCAAAATACCGGAAATAAAATTACTCCACAAACATTACACGCGGTAATGGGCAAAATGCCAGCAAAACGCGAACAAATAACATTCTGGATAGCTCAGAAAATAACTCAGCTTGAAGCAGTATTCCCGAATACTACCACCAGTGACAAACACAGAATTCTAACAATCTGCTTGCCCATGAGGATCACACCACAAATAGAGGATTGCACCTCTTGGGGTTCAGTCTTCGCTGCCATATAAACCAGAGCACATGGTATCCCGTCACTAGCAGTAGTACCTGACGTATTGAGACAGATACAAAATGAGTACGGTGCAGAGCCTGCCCTAAACTTAGGGATGAAGTTGTTAAACAACTGCCATAATACTAGCTAACATAAAGGGGGAAGCAGCTTCAGTGGCGATCCGCCAACGCCTAAGGGAGTTCAGTCCAGTAGATCAACAACACGAACTACTCAAAATAATTGAAACTGCATATGCAGAATTAGGCAGAGACAGTCTAGGTGGGAAAGCTTTAAAACCACAACTGGTGGGCAGTCCTGAAAAGGACACTACAAAGCAGACACCTGCTTCTTCTAAAAAGAAGTGGGATAATAAGAAACAACAAAAGTCTAAGGACACCAGATCTCAATCCAGAGGTAGGTCTCCTCAACAGGAGCCCTCTGAAAGGAGGTATAACCTCAGGAATAGGGATAATATTAAAAAACCTGACAGGTATCAGGATACTGATACACGTTCCTCTCGTTCCTTTCAGGGTTCATCAAGAAACTCCGAGAGGGAAGGACGGTCAGAACACAGACAAGAGGAGCATACAAAGTCCAGAGACACGCAACACGCTGCGGACTACGCACCTAAGAAAGAAGATAAACAAAAATCAAAACCTCAGTTCAGAAAGAAGAAGGTAGCAGGTCTCTAGATCAGACATGCCCAGAATTCTGAGGACACAGCTTCTGAACGGGGAATGGGCTCTGACGATGCTAGACAGCGCGGCAGAAGTAACGATAGCTCGCCAGAACCTGAAGGAATTTCTGGTGACAGCGGAGTTGAGTGAGTATATCACGGTGGAAACACCTGATACTCGGGTAAGTGTCCCACATAAGTTACATGAGATAACACTCCGGATGGAGGGGGACAAGCCCAGGAAAATTAAAGGTCTATTTTGAAAGAGTTTGTCATCCGGATATGACATTCTATTAGCAGAGCAAGACTGGCCGCCAGCATTCGTCATGGAGTGCCCAACGGGAGAAGAGATAATTTTTCCAGCCTTTTCCGACCTCGTTCCCATACACCTCAAACATGCATATGCAACGGAGTTGGCGGTTGCCCTAGCTCCGGCATTGTACAAAAATCATGCTGGTTGGGATGAGGATTCAACCCACCACGTGATCCCGTTAAAAGTTTTCCCAAATGCTCAAAGGCAATACCCTATAAAGCAGGAAGCTAAAAGACAAGTCAGGGAGATCCTAGATCAACTAGAATGCCAGGGGGTGATAGAAAATTGCACTTCACCTATGAACAATCCTTTGTTCCCCTTAGCCAAACCTGACAATACATATCGTCTAGTTTTAGATTACAGACATTTAAACACTTGCACAAAGACATTTGCAGTTCAAAATGCACACAGTGCCGCATTAATGAATAACATTGTGCGACAAAAATACAAAACAACACTTGATATCTCAAATGGATTTTTCTGCCAAAATATAGCGCCTGAAAGCAGGTATCTGACCGCATTCAGTGCGTTAGGGTCACAACGGCAATTTTGTCGACTCCCCCAAGGATATAAGAATAGCCCGGGGTTGTTTCCAGCAAGGGTAACAAAGTTACTACAAAATTTGGATGAAGAAGCATTGTCCTATGTGGATGATATTTATCTGACGGACGATGACTTACTGAGGCACTTGACCCGGTTAAGCACCATTATTATGGGATTCGCCTCTGAGAACTATAAATTTAACTTTAAGAAATCAAAGATTGCCCACCTCAGTGTCCTATTTTTAGGATATGAGCTGTCAAGTGAGGGAAAAAGCCTGGCAGCTAACTTTTTTGAAAGGTGTGCGCTGCTCTAACCTCCAAAATCATTAAAGAATTTACAATCAATTCTGGGATTCCTAAATTTTGGTCGAACATACTTTTTGGATTACGCAGAAAGAGTAAAACCTTTCTACGACCTAAAAAAACATGATTTTTCAGTCAGACAATGGACACAGGAACATACAAATATCCTGTGTTCCCTACAGGAAGACATGATAGCTTCTATACATTTACAACACGCGTAAACGCACTAAATTTGGTGATCCGAGTAATAGCGGGTCAATGCGGGTACACTTATTTAACTTTTAATGAAGGCGAAACTGTACCAATCGCATACAAATCAAACCTGTATACAAACGCAGAGATGCGTTTCACTTCAACAGAAAAAATTCTGACAGCAGTTCAGACCGCTGTAGCGAGAGAAAGAGCTCTGGCTCAGGGTAAACGCATAATTGTCGTGACCCCAGTACCAGCTTTAGAAGCTGTTACAAAAGCTAGCATTCCAAATGCTAAAGCCTTACATCCCAGATGGATACAATGGGCTAATTCTCTTACTGCAACGGATGTTGAATACAGATTTGATCCAAGTTTAAAAACACAAGCATTCCTACAATATGAACAAGAATATCCTCTACCAAATGAAATTTTGCCTCTCGATCAGTATGAATACATTATTTATACTGACGGATCTGCTCAACCAGCCACAGGAAGCAAGCAAGCTTACAGCGCTGCGTGTGCAATCGTTAAAGGTCGCATGCGTGATGGCAAGTTCCATCCAAGCTGTACTAAAACGCAATCTCTAGGAGGCTGCACGGCTCAGTTGGCAGAACTAAAAGCTCTGATACTGGCACTTATAAATACGGATCACAAATTCCCCACACTTATTGTGTGTGACTCCTTTTACTGTGTACAGTCGTACAATGAATATCTACATCATTGGGAACAAAACGGATTCAAAGATGCAAAAGGTGGCACAATTAAGCATAAAATGCTATGGGAACAGGTAGTAGAGTTGAGAAGCGAACTACCAAGGGCTCACGTGATACATACACTGAGTCATCAGCGTGATGGCGTTCACGTTGAAGGGAATTCATTGGCTGATGAAGCCGCAAAAGGGGCTGTTCGCACAGCTGCAGTCACTCGTTCAAAAACGAGAGTAGACAGAGAAATTATGGTAGCTGTCAATGCTTCACGCAAAGGCAGCACAGCAGTACCAAAGAGATTTCCACTCAAATACTCCTACAAGTTAGATGCACACAACATTCCATATGCTCAGATTCCTGGAGTGGGGGATAGAGTAATACCAAATATGGATCGTAGGTTAGGTTTAATTGTTGCGGCACACGAAGGGAAAGGTTCTGTACATAAGGGACTTAGGGAGACCGTTTCTTTGTTAAAAGAACGCTACTGGTGGCCCGTGATGAGAAGGCTGATCAGAGACTATGTCTGGAACTGCGACATCTGCAAGCAGATGAAAGGGTCCACCACAGCACGTCCTGTACAGATACCATTGTTAGACAGCATTAGGTTGCCCGTTTGTGCGCGTCCAGCTCAAATTTCCCCAAGGTCTGGCCTCAGCACTCGGCTGACGCTCGATCTGTTATAAAAGATTTGCAAGTCTTTATCGGCACATACGCAGTTGGCACGTTACATTCTGACCGCGGCCCGGCGTTTAGCTCTCGGGCTTACAAAGAGGCCATGGAAGGAATGGGCGTAGCATTGCGGTACTCCTCTCCATACCATCCAGAGGAAAATTCTGTTGTGGAGAGGAAAAACCGAGACTTAAAGCAATCTTTAACAGCTAGGGTATTAGGCAAGGGCGGTAGATGGGTCGATCACATTTATGGGGTACAACGAGCTCTCAATAACCAGCCAAGAAGCTCTCTAGGGGGTGTCACTCCTTACGAGATCCTATTTGGGACGAGAATGTGGGTACCTGATCTTGATTGTGAAGGCGCAGTGGCGGATCAAAAACCATTTGATATCCATGATCGTTTGGCTGTTTTACAGGATCTAAATGAATCCAGGACACAACAAAGTAACGTGCTCCAGAAACAGACCGCCACTGAGGAAGTCAAGGCAGTAACGGCAAGACCTATCTGGATCCCAAAAATCGGGGATCTGGTCAGAGAGAAGATTGGTGACAAGAAAGAATTTGGACCATCCTACAGAAAGCCTGTACCGGTCCTAGCAATCCAAGGCACAAGAACAGTACTGTTGCCGCCTCTTGCCTGGAAAAAGGAGAAAAGATTTGTCACAATTGACTTAATCAAACCAGACTATGTGGCTGATACTAAACAGCAGGCCACGTGGGCTCCAGAGTAGCAGACACCCTCCTCTTGCTACAATCAAAGAAATTCAAACAGAAAGACTCATCTTATTTGAAGAGCCACCTGTACGGAATGAAGGACTAAGCAACAGTGCTATGGAACTCGTTCCACTTCAACAAGAAGTTCAACTTCAAGAAGAAAATCAACTTAACAACCAAGTTGCAATCATACCAAATACAGACATCTACGTCAATATGCCTCGACAAGAGAACACACCAATTTCAACAAATCCCGATGCAATTCCAACAATTGATCGAACTGCTTCTGGCTATTTCATGAACTTTGATACGTTTTCACTGGATCCAAGTGAGCCGGAAACGACGCCAGCCAAAAAAATCACACAAACAAAGACTCTTTGACTTTATGAACTTTTTTAGAAAGACTTACCTGGTGTCACCTTGGATAGAACTATGGTATATCACTGGGATTTTATTTTTCATTTTCTGGCTAGGTTTAGTAATAACTTTTAGTATGCTTATTAATGGACGATACCTCCAGCAAAGCTCGCAAGCCCAAGAGGTGAATTTGATTTTAAAACCACACCAGTCTTCACATCGTGAACCCAGAGACTTGTCTTCAGTGAACATCACAGCAGTTCCTATACCGGACGGTATAGTATGGGACAAGATTGATTATGATATATTCGGTCCGACTGAACTTTTAAAGTTAAAACATGTATTTAAAATTTCTTTAAGTGATATCGTTACCTCCAGTACATTTTCTGATGATTGGGACTCTGACACTGTAAATAATTTAATGTCTGATTTAGAGAAAACAGCTGCATTTCCAAACAATGAAATGTTAGAAGGTACTTCAGACTATGATACTTTGTACTGTTACCAACAATATGGTCATCATTTCTTACACAAATCCATTATGCCTAGAAATGTTTTTGAGTACCACCAGTGGGAACACTGCCCAACACCACCAAAAGGTAGTTCACAAGCGTTTGCACAGAAATTCGCATATTTCTCAGGGTACAACACATCTGACCCAGCGTCATTCTATTACAAAGTGACGAAAACACCAGCTCAGAAACTTATGTTAACAAACACCAAACATATTTACTCTGCATTCTTTCTGAACCAACTGTCTACACAGGGTTTTGACCTATGGAAAGACACGATAGATTCAAAATCAATCTGGGGTTGTAGGGACTGGCAAGTCCAGGAAATAGAAGCACTTTTTAGAGCATGCCTCATTCCACAGCAGATAATATTTCTGAACGAGACTGTGCAACAGACGTCCTGTCTTTGACTAGCCAAGGGCAAGGATCTGAACTCGCTTGGGTTTCCAACACCATCACAGATGGGCGGGGGCAGAATTCAACTACATCTGGGGTAAGAATAGAGGACATAACAAAGTACAACAGATCAGATCCTGATTGGAAAAACTGGCTGCTCTGGCCTCTTGACACGAACAAATGTCAGAACAGATTTATGAATACGACCGAAGGGTTTAGTATCCATAGGCCAGATCCACGCTATGTGCAAAGACAACATCCGGGGGTAGTGACATCCTATAGTGTTGGGAAGTTGTGCCTTGATTGGCTAGAGACCTCAACACTCACAGAAGTGAAACACCACTTGACCCGACTCACACCTGACATGGATCTTAGGGATTTTCTTCTAGGACCCAGGAAACAACGTCAGAAACGTTTCATATATGCTGGCCTTTATGCCTATTATAATGAAAATGGGAAAATATCCCAACAAGAGGCCGCAGAGAGAATACGGGAATTAGACCGTATTAACTTAGAAAAGGCATTAGCTGTAGTGGATAATGGGTTAACAACTTTGACCTCCAGGATTTACTCCTTAGGCAACATTGTGTCTTCGGCTATCGACATATTAGAACAAGATTTGGCCTTGTTACAGCACGGGCAATCACAACTACGTTCTGTTACGATGTTAAGCTGGACGCTACAATCTTTGCGTGCAGGCTATGTGCCCTGGCGTTTTATAAACAGCAACGTCTTTATTTTCAGAATACAATCTTACTGATAAACAGACAGAAATGGCACAGAGGGGAGCCAAATACACAATGCTGCGTATTGAGAAGCTGGAAAGATTACCATTCGCTGTAGCCGAATCACCATCAACAGAATGGCTAATTCACGGCCAAATAACACTCCCGGTCACGACTTTTCAGTTTCGTTATTGCCTTGAGCAAAGGCAGGCAGGCAGATATGACAGGATGGGTAAGGGGTACATCAAGGAATCTTGGGAGTTACCATATCAATACCGATGCCGGAGCGGGGATCGGGAAGTATATCTAAGCGGTGCAAACTGCAAGAACGCTCTAAGCGGTTCTCTCATGTGCCAGGACATCTCACTACACGGAGCCTGTAGCGGTTCAGTAGCCAACTTGTCTTGTCACATGACAGGTACCCCAGCTGCAGTGATCATGCCGGTTTTTGAGTTGCTCTCGAATGGGAGTTACTTGATGCTAAATGATCAAGGTTGCTGTGGGATGCTTCCGGGCGTCGCCTATCTGGTCACTGTTAACTCCAGGATTACTTGCTGTATGCAAGTATTGTTTCCGCCACTGAACACAGTCAGGGAGGCGCCGCTATGGCCTTCGCTGAATGTTTCTTTTATACAGTTTGATACTCTGAGCAGATTGAAAGCCATGCTTTTGCAACAACCAATGCCCTTGACCTCCGCTCGAGAAACCTATGAACTTCAAGTTGCAAGGACCTCGACCGAGATACAGGCTCTCATACGTACAAACTGCCCCATTCATTTCGCAGAAATGGTGGGTCGTATCTGATACGAGCGGTATTGTACACCTATTTAAGACCATAGGGTCCGGGCTGCTTAACACCTTTCAGACGGTCCCCGGAGTGATCCCAAATTTTATACACTCCATAGTGGGAAGCGTATTTGGAGGATTCCAGCTCATCCTATTCCTGATTGCAGGAGTCCTGCTTATAATACTACTGCTACGCAATGGACGGCCCAATTCCAGAAGGGTTGTTGAACACACTCCTGGAACGGAAGTCCGTGAGCGCATGGTACAACTTCTGGGCTTACCTTGCCTATGAGAACTCAATGCCTCCTGGTTTCTATCGTTTAGACCAGTCTGGGTAGACTGCATCTTACCTGTTCTTCGATGCCTGCTCTGCGGAGAAGAATGCTCGTTGGACTTATGTCTAACATTTCCATCAGACGCGCCTCCGGACATGGATGCAATGCTGGACGCCATGAAGGCCCACGCTCTGCATTGTCCCCAGCGGCTTCCGATTCTGATGAACGCATTCCTTGAGAATCCACAGGTGCCGTTTGCTCCTGCTGGGTTAGGCGACTCCTCCACAGGCACACAGGTTACAACTGCCGCACCAGATGCCGCAGCTCCGACTGATGGCAGTGCTACATTCCATCTATGTGCGCTTGACGTTCTATGTGAGGCGTTGGATTTGTCTACTGCAGTGGCTGACTCCGATATGGATGTGCTTCCCAGCCCGGATGCTTAATCTCAGATTGGCTCATCGCGTCCAGGTAAAGAATTCGGCTTTTGCTCGTTTAAAAATAAACGATCTAAATTTGGAACTTTGCTTACAAATTGACACTGTCGCTTGTAGGACGCATGGCCTTCTCCCGCTTATAGTGATACAACGTTATGAAGAGACAGTGATTGACTTTATAAAAGAGTGGCAACTGGAAATAGCTGAATTTTAATACTTTTATATTTTTTAACATCTTTTAAACGAATTTTTAAACTCATGTTTTTACCGATTTTTAAAAATATTTTACATTGTCCAGATTTTATAGTATGGTCATTATTATCCTTTTCGGAAGAGGAGTGGGTGTTATATCCCGTATACAGACCCTAATGTAGGCCCGTTCATATATGCCCTAAAATAGACGTATTCATATTTACCCTAATATGGTCATATTCGTACTTGCCCTATTATGGTCACAGCCGCATATGCCCTATTACAGTCATAACCATACATGTCCTATTATAGTCATGATTCCTTATATAGGCATGCTCTTTCCCCTACATTGGTCCCATCCAGTACACAACGTGCTCTGAGGGATGAACGTTATCTGCCTTGTGGTTTTGAAGGCACCAGGGTTTTCCCAAACACAGGCCCACTGTACTCATAAATTATGCATGACTCTCTAAGAATATTCCACCTGCATAATATGTACGTACAGAGTTCACCCCTGACGTCTTCCTAAAGCCTAATGAAGGACCAATACAAACCTTGCACGAAGATCAGTGTCTTCAGGGTATAAATACACCACATCTTGCCCCGGTAAGATAGAGGGAACCGAGACTTCCATGCTGACACACTGACCAGAGACGCTGAGGCTCCTGCATGCAGTCGCTCCAGCTGACAGTGGTCTGACACAACCCGGATGGGGTGTCCAACTCGAGACCAGGACGGGGCCCCACACTCTCTCTATTCAGGTATGGGGGTTCGACTAAATCCTAGAAGGATTCTTGGCTATTAGGTTTTTAGACCCACACATATGCTAGGTACACTTAGGTACATCTAGGGAGGCATCGTAGGAGTATGCACCTTTTCTCTCCAATGCATTTTATATTCATGTATGTATTCATGATGCTGCAATATGGTAGAACTGTTCTATCCCTTTGCTTTTATCATACTGCTGATAATATATCTCTGCTTTTGCCTGCTGATTTCTGCAGCACATATATTGTACACGAGAAGAACAACTGTGCAATAAATACTTATTGTAACACGCCCGACTGTTTCTTCTGTGTACCTCTCTGAGACAAACAGAATGAGTAAGCACGAATGACTGAGCGAAAGGTAGTACATTGTTTCCACGATTCTGAGGGATCAGGGTTGTCATGATCTAAGGTTGCCAGAAACTAATCTCTCCCCGATAAGAGGAGACACTAGTGGCACTGTGAGCTAGCTAATGCAAAAACTAGGATAACATACACGGTGGGGGTGCACAGAGCTAGTCTGCCACCAAGCCCGCAGTACATGTTCTCTAAACGCGCAGGTCCTGCATGGGTAATATAGGAACTACACGACAGGAGAAGGGTGAGCCAAATCAGAGCTGAAGGGCCAACTCACACACAATGCAGCACACACACATAGGAAGCAGAGCACCCCAACATCGAACACAATGTGGTACAAACATTTGCAAAACCGAACACAGGACACAAGTGCACCCGCTTGTGGCCGGTAAATGGCCATACGCATCTGGCAAAGCACGAAACAGGGACATGATAATGCACAAGTACAAACCCACAGCCCTGATGGGGTAGCAATGCATGTATGGCAGGGACCCAGATAGGCCGTGACACACACATTGGCATACAAATCAACACTCATCACAGTTGGAGGCAAGTGAAGGTGCGGAAACTTCATCAACAATTGCGTGGCAGTACGGCCAAGAGAAGTGCCACAACATGCAGACCAATGCAGCAGCATGTCCGAATGAGGAACGTTGGAAAGCGCCCATGTCCACCCCGGGGAGTCCATCACCCACAGAAGTGAGTGCCAACCCACGTTGGTTGTCCGCGCATGTATCCAGAGTCCAGGCCAATGCAGCCATGTCCACTGTTGTCTTGGGACATGTGACCAGATCCCCAACATGCAACCAGGTGTCGGGACACGTGCAATGGGTCACATTCAGTTGTGGCTGCAGGTACGTTGTCACTCGTCCATGAACGCGAGTGCAGCAGCGTAGGCCAACATTTCCAATATGAGCTCGTTGTCGACTACATCTAACATGTCGGCGACGTAACCCATCAGCTGTCCCGGACAGATGTGCTGACTCCAACCCCTAGCCCCAATTGGCACTAAAGCCCAATAGGGGAGCGACTCAATGTGGTCACCGCACACGACGAGTCGTGCAATCTCCCAGGTCCAGTTGCCAGCATGCATGCCAATCATCCAGGCATGCCATAAACGGGCATCATGGTGACACTCCAGGTCGTGGGCAAACAGGGGGCGCACACACGTCGAAATCCAGTTCAGCTACCGTTACATTGGAGCGGCAGACATCCATGGTCCACTCGAATATGCACGAGCGACAATGCAACACAGGCTGAACGCAGGTGACGTTGGCAAGGCGGAAGCTTAGCCGGTAACTGATCCGCAGCACTGCCAATGGCAGTGCCCCAGTACATGCAGCAGACGTGCACGGTACCGGTCCACGTGACTGGGGTTGTGCATGTGTCCGGGATGGTCTGCCATTGTGTCAGTGGCTCTGCTTGAAGCGGCACTGTGCTGACCTGCGCCAGTCCTGTGGATGAAATGCCACAGCTCGGATCAATGAGCAGTGTCTGTGTGCAATGGGTGCAGGCCTGGGATGGGGTGGGAGTACGTGTGAAGGCCATTTCACGCACAATAACTACGACCAAGGACTTCTGTGTGTGGGATGTGTACACGTTGGTCTCACGTCGGGCAGTGCGTAGTGTGGGAGTCGTCAGCAAAGGCTATCATATCTGTCAGGGGGTGCTGGGCACATGCAAGTCCCAGCTCGGAGCTGCAGATGTGCTTCCGCCTGATAGTCCAGACAAAGGACCTTTCATCCCTACATTCAGTTTACCATCTGCTTGCATACAGGAGATGTGCAGAGGCCTGTTGTGGGTGGGGTGGGATGTCTGCGACCCAGGGAATCATGGATGATATGCCGGGCACATGGCACATGAGCGGCCTCACTGTGTGTTACGTTGCCTCACAGCTGCTCCTCCCTCCACCGAGCCGTTACACTTGCGTGCGCTGCGCTGTTGCATCACGTGCACTCCTACAGCACACCATTGTCATGCCTGTCTGCACATATCCAGCAGCATGCCAACAACACCGTGATGCTGGCCGTTGAGGGTGTGCAGCCACGTGAGTGTAGGCCAATGGTCTGGACAGGGCGGACACAGGTGTACAGTCCATGGCTGGCTGTGATCGCGCTGCGATTGAGGCTAGGCATCTGACTCATGCAGCCGCAGGACTGGTACACACAACACTTGGCATGTATGAGCCAAGAACCCGAGCTGTTCTTGCGCTCCTACATTTCCCCGTACGTGCGGGCCAGCCCTCCGGGTGCATGCTACATTGCAACATCAACGACTGTGGCCCTGGTGGCGACAACACTCCAACACAGAGACACGCTTACCGCACTTCCTGCTCAAGGCCAGACCAGAGCCACGCCCTGAGCCCCCTGCCAAATCAGCACACCCCGGCGCTGACCTGACGTACGCCGGGCCAGCACACGCCGCTTGTGCATGCAGGGGGCGGACGAAGCTACATGTCCAAGGTCTTAGCCACTGCTGAGGTGACATGGTATCGTCCGCTGAACACAGCACACTGAGATGTTGCAGGGCTCGGGCCCATCATGCTGACATAATGACCACACAGACACACTTTCTTAGATGGTGTGAATGGCTACGGGCACATGCGCCTGGCCACTTTAATTAGCAGGCTCACATGTCCAGGGACACCTGTGTTGGATGTGTGTGGGGTGTGTGTACACCAGCCGTCATGGAGTGCTTGGTGCAGTCAAAAACTACAACAGTGTACATCGTAAAAGACACAACCATTCAACCATAAAGGCTCCATGACTTGAGCTGCACAGAGTTAGTGGCCCCGGATGCACAGCGTCCGGCACGGGCCTACCGCCACGGGACGCTGACTTGCGGTGCACTGGGGCAGGGTCATGAGAGCAGAGCAGGTTCTCGTAGATGTCAAAGGGGGTTGTCGCGGAGTGTCTCGGTGGACAGTGGAAGGTGTACCCCGAGGGCATGATGCAGAGGGCAGAACCACGCTGAAACAGTCACTATGGTGGAGATGAATGGAAAAGACACATGTCGAACACCAAGTCTGTCCCAGCCAGATGATGATGCAGACAACCCCCAGGCCATGGACTCAGACCAGAGAGTGCCCATGACTCATTGCGCACAGAGTTAGTGGCACCAGTGCTGATAGGGGATGCCGCCTGCGATGAGGCATGTCCAATGGTGTGAACTCCTCCATAAATTACTCAAGACACAGTTCCACATGTGGGACCTACTGGACCGCAGTGTAGGCCTGAGGCAGCGGTCAGCAGGGGCCCTCATCCAAGTGTCGCCAGCTTACGTTGCATGGTCCCACCGGCCTGCGTAGTTCAGGTTCAGTGGCACCACGGGATGCGGACTTGCATTGAACAGGGTTAGTGGCACCACGTGTCGCCGGCTTGCGTTGAACAGGGTTAGTGGCACCACGGGACGCGGACTTGCGTTGCACAGGGTTAGTGGCACCAGGTCAGTTGTTGCTAGTGTTCGGTCACCTCCGTAACGAGGATCCGGCTTTCATCTGGACTGAACCGCATCTTCCTCTTACTCCTCTCCGTGCGTTCACTGGTGTGGACTCTGCCATTCATGAATCACAACTGAGTGCTAGACGTGGGACCTACTGGCCGCAGTGTAGGCCGGGGGCAGCGGGCAGCACGGGCCCACAGACACGTGTCCTGTGCTTGCGATGCAGACTTTGGCTTCACTGATCGGAGGGAGTATAGTGATGTGGACGCTGCCACAGACTTTTGGTCACTGCCATTCAAAACTCATGACTCAGTACAACATGTGCCAACAACTGGGCTGAAGAGTACGCCGGTGGGGTATTTCAACGAGAAAGGAGTACTGTGGGCCAGCGTCTTGGAGGCCAGCGATGGTCTGCGGAGGCTGCAAAGGTCGCAGGACTGGGGCTTGGAGCTTGCACCGGCACGTGGTGGGCGTTCTTTGACACACGCCGGTGTCGGCAGGTGAGCGGAGCCTCCTTGGTGCACTGGGGCAGGCAAGCCGGGTCTGGGGACCAGCGGCCTGGGGTACAGCAGGCGCATGGGGTCGCAGGCCCCACCACTCACGGCGTCGGCCTCGTGGCGGGCTGAGAGGCGCCGCCCTGGCAGACACGTTGACCATTCCGTAAGAGAACCACGCCCAGTGCGATGGGGTTTTTATTCACACCTCTACGCAGCCTGGCGTACGCAGGGCCAACCCACTCCGCACGCGCCTACAGGGGGGGACGTAACGAGCGACATTTCCGCGTTCTGCCCCACAGCCTGTGGTGACATGGTAGCGTCCAATGGCCACTACACTCCATGCACCAGCAGTTGATGTCCACATGGCCATTTCCATGGTTTGCACACTGAAGTCTGTCCGGCACATCCACACCACACTTGGCATTGGGTAGGTTCTCATTCATTATTCACTTGCCTCTCTCGCACATGCCTGCTCCAAGCCTCTCCTCACATTCTGCTATTGTGTGGCTGTGGTGCCATGCCGTGGCTGGGTTGTGTACATGGCAAGCCCAGGTTCCCAATGGAGTCGTGTTGTCGTGTCTGGTCGGTTGGCATGTTGTGTGGCATGTTGCATGTAGTTTTGCTGCGTGCCCATTGCCAGTGTCGTGAGTTGCATGACTGTGGGGTGGAGGTGTGTGGTGTGTTCATTTGGTACTTACCAACGAACATTGAATTTCCATAGGTGCCATCCTGGAAGCGCTGGTTGATGATGGATTGTCGGAAGATGTATGAATCATGCACACTGCCTGGGTAGTTGGCCACAACATTGGTGAGGAGTCCCGGTGGTCCACCATTGCCTGCACATTGATGGAATGCGTGTGCTATCTGTTGCGGTAGTTGTGTGCAGTGTCGGCAGGGGGCACGAGGAGTACATGTGTGCAGTCGATTGCCCCAACACGTGAGGGAATCCAGCTATGGTGTAGAAGCCTTGCTTGGTCTCCAGCTGCTCCGGCGCAGTGTGGGTGAAGTGGAGGTGCTGGGGTACCAGGCTGATGATGGCATCCAGGACAGGTGTGATGAACTTGGATAGGGCTGGCTGTGAGACTCCTCCGACTCTGGCAGTTGTGGGTTGGAAGGTACCAGAGGCCAACATGTGCAGCACAGCCAGCAGCTTTGTCTGCGGAGGGATGTTGGTTGTCCGCTGTGTTGGTATCGTCAGCCTGTGGGCGATGTGGGTCAGGATGCGGAGGATGGTTGTCCTTTTGAGCCTGTTGTGGGCAATGCCCTCCTCTGGCGTTAGGTCTGTGCGGCTGGTGCGTTTACGGTGGGTCCGCTGTCTTTGTCTACGCTGCCTCTGTGGTGGTCTGGGAGGGGCGGGGCGGGTCGCTGGGGGTGGTGGCGGTGGGTGTTGTGGCCCTCATGGGTCTCCGAGCTGCATGGTCATTGGCTCCATGGCATCTGTGGGTCTTCAGATGTGGCTCTTGGCTGGGCTCCCTTTCATACTGCAGGTAGTCGTCCTGCTTAACACCAGCAAAAGGCAGGTGTTAAATCCCTGCTGCTACCGCGGCTTATCGCCTGTTTTTGGTTCGCATCGCAGATCTGGCAGTTCGTTGTGAAAGTGGTGTAGTGGTGTTTTCGTGAGTTTTTGCACGGGAACGCCTACTCTGCATCTCATTAGGGTTAGTTGGTGGTGTCACCCGTGGAGATAAATTTTGCGGCAGTTATCACGGGAATACTGGTGATGTCTGCAGTTTGCATCCGCTTGTGAATGGGGTGATATATCTATCTCCACTTTTGATGCGCTAAAGTGCCGATAACTCGGTGATAAGTCCTTGTGAATATGCCCCAGAGTCTATTAGTGGAGCAGATATTTCAGTTTGTTGTGTAGCTGTAACTGTGCTGCACAATATATCACAAGGGTCTCAGTGGCGCTTCTCCTTAGGGCAAGGACCCTGTGATGGATTCTGTTTCTAGGTGGTAGAAAGCCAGTGTGACTGGGTTTCTTCTCTTATGGCTGGCGACAAGCTGGCCAGCAGTGTTTTAAATCTTTTGTTAGTAGTCAAGGTTGTATTTAGGAAAACTAACACACAAGGCATCAAAGGAGTCCAGCTTTGCATTCACAAGAGTTCCCATAATGACTAAAAAAAGCTCAGCTGAAAAAGGTTTATGTTGATACTAGACTGTCGTAGTGTGAAAAGAATGTGATACTGTTTATGTGGGTTTAGTATTTGTTAATATTGAAGTATATAGCTTTTGATGGTGGCAATCTGAATATCCACAACCCTTAACAATATAGAGGGGCTATTGAGTTTGACAAATAGGCAGTAAAATTAGCTAAAAACAGACCTCATGCTGGATGGAGTTCAGAAGGGGGCTGAGGGCGATGATCACCTTAGACTTAGCCTCAATGCATTGGAAAGGAGTGGAAGAAGATTGTAGACTGTTAAGTGTGAGCAGGTGGGAGATATAAACAAGCATGTGGAGCTTCTGCAAGCGTAGTACTTGACATTAAGATGTGTAGAATGTGTGCAAGGTATATACCATCGGGCCCATCGGGCTTGGAATTTAGGGACAAGGATGAAATCAGGAGCCCAAACAGTATGCACAGGACTTGGTTGAAGTGGTTGAGGTGTAACTGCACTCTAACTTTAGAGACTGAGGCCCATATTTATCAAGGTTTTGCATCACCCTTGTGCCACGCAAGGGGCACAAGGGCGATATAAAACCTAAGTGAGCTTTATCATGCCACTCAAGGCCAGCTTGCATGGCCTGTATGGCTTGATAAATCTAGAGTGCTGCAAGGGATTGCAAATTGCTGCCTTGCGTTACTCTGCGGCAGGGAGGTGTTCCATAGCTGGAGCATGGGCGTTCCCATGCATCCAGCCATGGATTTTCGCGCATTCCTAGATTTAACAGTACTGTTAGACCTGGGAATGCGTCAAAATGCTACGTCTCCCCAGGTAAGGCGAAATGAGGAAAAATATCTTTATTTCTCCTTGCTTTTTCCTCTTTCTATCTGTGCTGCATTCTGCAGGTGCCCCATCCTGCACAAAACCAATCCTGCCAACAACGCGGGCACCCTTGCAACATGAAGTAGGGCTGCCTGCATTGGAGCTAGGCTGTAAAAAGTGTGTCTGCGCTAGGAAAGGTCAGAAATGCGCATATAATGTTAAATATGGCACATTCCTGCCCTTTTATGCAGCGCAGCAAAGTGGCTTGCTGCATTGTGCTGCATGAAAGATTAATAAATCTGCCCATGAGAGTGCATCTTTCTATTTAGAACGGCCATGTACACCTGTGCAGAGAAAGGCTGAGATTAGAGGCTGGAAACTTTAGTTGTCTTTCCTGAAGGACAATGGAGCATAAAAGAGGACTATGGTAAAGATTTTTCTGCTGCTGCATCCTGAAGATGGGAAGGAGATAATCTGCCTGGTATTTGGGGAATTTGCCTAACTTTGACCAGAGTTTCAGTCCAGCTGTCAAGTGAGAGCCAAGCACTGCTTTCTTGCTGGCCATTGTTGCTTTTGGTGGAGACTCGTAGTCCCAGAAGGAGTAGGGGCCACCAACAGCATTTCTATACCGCTGCGCTATGTAGCGCCTGCCATCTCCTGCGGCACAGGATGCTCTGCTTTCTTGCTGGCCATTGTTGCTGGTGGGGACTCTTAGTCCCAGAATCTCGAAGGCCCAAAAGGAGGAGGGGCTCCCTGCCGCAATCCCACGCCACTTTGCTATATAGTGCCTCTCCATCTCCTGCAGCTCTGGCTGCACCAGGGTGAAGCCCAGGCCAAGGGCAGGCCTGTCTTGCACCCATCATTGCCCGGAATAGGCTGGGCTACCCCCTGAAATTCACAAGGACAGAAGGTAGACTTGAGACATATGGTTTAATTTTAGTCCAATAACAATACTGGGACCTGTTTGGGGAACTCTTGATTCCACCTGCTGTTTGGAGGGGCTGGGGTGGCCCAATTGTTTTAAATTTTTAAAAACTGCCTTTGGTGAAATTTGTATTCCTCTAGTTAGTGTACAGCCATGATTACACTGCAATGGGAAAATGCAAGCCACCTGTTAATACAACTTAGCCCCGCACTAGTGCCTCCTTAGATGGATTTTTGCAGGGTGCCATGGGGTTGCTCAGTAAAGAAATTGAACTTGTGGAGCATCGTCTCTCCTGTTCTTCACCACCCTGCATGGCTCCTTCTGACCTCTCTCTGGAGGTCTCTGGCTTGGACGCCGTGACATCAAGCAAATTGGCGGGACCAAGTGTTATCAATTCTTCTTCTGTCCCTTCCACTCCTATGCCTTGTGTGCCCCTGGAGCCTGAAATTCAAATAGTACCATTGGCGTGTAATGGTTCCAGAGGGAGAAGAAAAAGAGTAGAAATGTGCAATAAGGCCAAACACCCACAGATAATGCCTAAAAACTTGCAGGGGGCCTCTGAGGCTCAAAATAAGGACAAGATTGAGGATTATTATTAAGAAGTTTTATATAGCACTCAGCTACCCACTTTGGGTTTCCCGGAGCTTAAACGGTAGGTCGGGTCTATCCAAGTCTCGCCAACTAAGAACAACCAGGTGTTCTGCTGTCTTCGAAAGGTTGTAAGCAAGGGACAGCTTCTCAAGGGATCCGGGAGGGAATCCACAGCTTGGGGCCCTGATATGTAAAAGACCAACCTCCCATACATGTGCGTTTAACTCTGGGGACAACGTATAGGGAACGTTTGCATGAGCGAAGGGGAAGGGCTGGTTAATGAGATCTAGTAAATGAATTAAGACATCATAGGCCAATCCCCGATCTTAGTCTGTGCACATACCATCAGGTTTTAAAGCAAATTTGCTTCTATACTGTGACCCAATGGAGCTCGGAGAGGAGAGGGCAAGGCTCTTTTCAGGAGTCTATAGAGCATCCTGGCCGCCGGTTTCTGAACCACTTGCAACCGTCTGATGGATGCTTTATCTGCCCCCAGATAAAGCATGTTGCCTAATCCATTTTGACATAATGATGGCCTTAATAGCCGTCCTTAGAGCTGGGAGTGGGAAAAGCCAGATGATTTTCTGCAGCCATTTCAGAACGGTGAAACAGGTGGCGGCCACCTTCATCACCTGGGGCTTCCTGGACAGCTTGTTCATGTCTGGATCCAGAAGAGGGTCCAGGATTTCCGGCCACTGTTGGGGACCCCAAAGGGACAGATTCTTTCCCAGTACCAATACCACTCTTGACTCCGTTAAGTTTAAGTGAATAGTTGTTCATCCGTGCCACAACCAATTCCAAACAGGAATTCAAGGCCTCAGAGTTGTAGCTCTGAGCAGAAGACAGGGAAAAGATGATTTGCTTGTCATCTGCATATGAAAATAAGGTAAGGCCACAACTTTTCACAAAGTCAGTCGCTGGGCGCACAAAGATGTTAAATAGTGCCCGACTTTGGGCTGATCCTTGGGGAACTGGGGCATGCGGCTCGCAGGAGGCACTGACTGAGTTCATCTGAAAAGAACTTTAAGACGGATGTCATCCGGGAGAGGGCTGTCCCATGGATACCTAAATCGACCACCCTCTCTAAGAGAGGCATGAGACACAGTGTTGAAGGCCAAGTTGAGCTTAAGTAGGATCAGCGCAGCTGTCTCACCCACACCCAAGAACCGTCTCAAGATGTTCTGTGACTCCTAGAAGGGCAGATTCAGTACTGCGTTCCATCCTAAACCCGGATTGAGAGTAGTGTAGGAAATCCTGGGGCTCAATCAAAACTCGAAAGATGTCTATTAACATATTTCTCCATGATTTTGGTCATGATGGGAAGCATAGAAACTGGTCTCTAATTAGACCTATTGGCAGGGTCCAGATTAAGTTTCTTCAGGAGGGGCAGGACAATAGCGTGTTTCCATGCCTGTAGAATATGCCCCTCCATTGAGGAAGAGTTAAGGAGTCTCACCAGAAGCTGCAGAATGTCCAGGTCCAGAGTACTAGGCTTGACAGGGGGAAGAGGATCTCCAGGAGAGCCAGACCCTATTCATATAAACAATGACAGAAACAGAGGCAGATCCAAAGTGTCCCAGGATATGTTGGAGAACTTCTATGGAAGAATCATAGGCAAATTAGAAGTAAAACTGAAACCAATATATGATCGGTTAACTGCAACAGAGGCCAAACCAAGCAATTTAAAACTGCCTATGCTACCTACTGTGGCCCCTGTGGTTGTTCCATGTGTTACAGATCCTAGTTTGCTTGTATCTGCTGCCACAAAGGGAAGAGTTGTTTTGTGTTCAGGAAATTGCTCCTCGGATGTGGGCAGCACACAGCATCCTTCATCAATTAGAAATGTGCAACGAGGAGGTGTACAGGCACAGGCATGCTCGACCGAGGGCAAGAAGAATTCTGAATGTGAGAGCAAAGGGGGGCTGAGAGAACTGATCTCAAATACATACCTAATCCTGTTGTAATCGATCTTCCCCCTGAGGCTTGTCCTTATGTGATAGTGTTATGCCTTATTTACCAATGAAGACAACTAAGTCAGTTATCCAGCTCAAGAACAAGGTTCTTTATTGGCTACACTTAAATGCTAATTTTCCTTATTCATTGGCCTCAAGCATATTGATGGTTCGAAGAGTAGGATGGGTCTGTCTGCTGTCCAAACGTTCCTCTGGTGACTGTGTGATGCTAATCTCGGGTCTCAATACATAGTTCACAAACTTCTGTCCAATTGTCATACAGGCGGTAGCATACATTCTGGCATGTCCCTCCACTCGTTGAATTTATTTTACCACCAGGTGTACCCTAAAACTGCCCACACACTAAAACAGCCAAGGCTGCTGGCCTCTTTTAGGGATAGAGATAGAGTTAACCACTCTCAAGATCCACCAGCTCATAGTGAGGTTCATTCCCCACTGACTGAGGTTGATTGACATTATACTGGCGATGGTTCTTTGAACACCTTGGTCCCCTGGACTTTGGGTGGATCACTCGAAGCTATAGTCGAACACCTATAGTTTCTATCAACCCCCTCTTACCTATGAATTCTTAATGTCCCTGGTCTCCAGTGTCATCTACCAACAGCTAAGTTAGTCCCATGGTAGCAATTAATGGTACATCAGCTATTTTTACTCTGTTACAGCTGCAAATGCTTCCTCTGTTACTCCATTAGCTAATCACGCAGGTATTCTTAGTTGGAACATTGCAGGATCAGGTCCAAGCTTGATAATCCAGCATGGGGGAAATTAATTGATAAACATCTAATATGCCTCTCTCAGGAGACCAGGGATATAGATCAAAGTTTTAGGTGTGGCTTTAAGAGTTTTTGGATTCCAGCTAGTGGATCTACAGTGAGACGTCTGTCAGGAGGGGTGCTCGCCTGGGTGACCACATCACTTTCCTGTTCAGTAGCCGAACTCCATTCAGGATCCCGGGATATTCAAGGGCTAATTTTCTCTTTTAAAAGGGTAAGACTCTTGTGCTAATTAATATCTATAATAGAAGCTTGGGAAAGTGCTGTGAATCTCCAACTTTTCATGCACTAGACAAGATTTTGGTGGGCCTTTCAGCCTCTCACTACTTAATTGCAGTTGGTAATTTTAAACTTGCATATGAGCCGAACACCATATCACATGACTTATCTCACAAAGAGGTCCAACTATGGGGTATTCCGGAACTAACAACCATGTCTAGGAAAAACACATCTAGGGCTGCCCTTCAGGTGTTGGTCATCACTGTAGCCCATGGGTTGCGAGCATGCAATGACTGTTCGTCTTCTGATGCCATACCTGTTCCAACATTCAGACGTGGGACTTATGTAAACTTTATTGATTATGTTCTTTTAGATATTGGGCTATAGGGGCAAATGGAGGATATGTTAGTAATGGCACGGGACGAGAGTGACTATGAACCCTTAGTACTACATATCCAACAGTTGCTATCATTAATCTTTCCGACCTTAACTGGAGAGTATGATAAACAGTTGAAGGTCACAAACAATTGCAAAAATGTGAAATGGGAAGCGGTGAATTCTTCTCCAAATGCTATGACAAGTTTGCACCTGATCCTTGCTACACAGATGGATGCTATGTACGATAATTGGGGGAATAGTGAAATTATTCTTGCTGAACACATTAAGCTTTTTGATAGGTTCAGGGATTTCTTCCTTTCCTGGGCCAAGTAGTGCAGGAAGAGATAGCATTGTGACCAGGTGGTTTACTAAACCTTGTAGAGAGGATAAAAACTATTTACTAAAAGCAATCAAAAGTGGAAACAGTCAGGATATTAGGGTGTGTAGAGCCCAGTAGAGGCGGAAAATAAAGCAAGTGAAAGATGCCTGGGAGTTTACATTTTGGGCTGACCTCCTTGAAGTTTCGTCGGCCAATGACCAGAAAACTTCTGGCATTTAGTTAGTGCGGGTGGTGGGAATTCTTGGATTCCTGCAGAGTCATCTGTACTGCCCTATGCATGGGTTACCCATTTTAGCAATCTTCATGTATGCCAGATATCGATTTGCCCCTAACTGCATCTGCTGTTGAACTTAATTGGGACAAGCCTTTTGCTCCGGTAGAGTTCTCTTTGGAAGAGACTGCTTTAGCAATTAAATCACTGAAGTAAGGGAAAGCTACGGGCTTGAACAAAATCCCAGGTGACCTTTATAAATCTGATAGTAACATCTAAACCCCTTATGTTAATACCATCACCAATGCAATTGCACCAGGGTCACCAATACCGTCCACATGGAGGGGGGCTGAGATTGTTCCTGTTTTCAAGAAGGGGAGTCTAGGTGTCCCATCCAATTACCGCCCCATTAGCCTCCTGGAGAATCTCCAGAAGGTTTTTTGCAAACAAATCTTGGAACGGTTATTGGAATGGATAAATGATAACCATGTAATTTCCAACTTGCAAGCAGTATTTAGAACGAAGACCAGCTCCATCGATCAGGTTTTCCACTTTCTTCAGGTCAAATGGAAAACAGTTGATATAACTTGAGGTGACCTCTTTGTGGCGTTTGTCGACTTTCGTGCCGCTTTTGACCTGGTCCCAAGGGAAAAGCAATGGGTGACCCTACGGGAGAGGAGGTTCCATGTGATTTGTTAAAGATCATAGTACACCTTCATGAGGGGAACTATGCCAGGATTTGATATGACACTAAGGGGGAATTGACTGATCCAATTTTTGTCAATAAGGGCATCTGTCAGGGATGAGTCCTAGCCCCTACCCTTTTTCTTCTTTATATTAATAACTGTGTGAAATACTTAATGAACTGTATCAATGATGCCCCTACCTTTGCTGGACAGAATATTCCAGGCCTTTTCTATGCCGACAATACTGTCCTGATGGCAAAAACGAGGGCAGGCCTTCAAAACCTTGTTGACAACTTCTGTACATTCTGTGCTGATTAAGTTTTGAGGTAAATGCTGCCAAAACTAAACTGATGGTTTACACCAGGAGAAAGAGGGTGAATGGCACGGTAACATTGAGCAATGAAGTATTGGAAAGGGTAACTGAATTCACACTCTGTAACCCATAGGGCAGGGGCCATTATTAGAATGGCCAAAAAGGCGGAGTGGTTTCCTATCCTTCCTGCAATAGAAATTTATAAGATGCAGACTCGAGGAGCGGTATTATACGGGGCAGAACTTTGGGGCTATTGTAACCTGAGTGTTATGGGTACCAAAGAGAATAACTTTTTTAGAGCTATTATGGGGTTAGGAAAAGGAACTCCTTTGTTTGCCTTGTCACTGGATCTTGGCATTGATTTTGTTACTGAATTGGTGGCCGGCAGACCATTGTTATATTGGGTGCGTATCTGGGCCACCAGTGATCTAAAAGAGTACAGAGTGGGCCTTACTGATATTGTTACAAAAGAGAAAAAACACAGTAGCTGTGAAGGAAGATTCTTTATTCCATCTCTTCACCACCACAGATGCCAGTCAGCTATGGAACCTTCAGGTCCAACCGTCATGGCACATTCCAAAAGGTACAGAAAAGGGGGGGGGGACAGGGGAAAGGAATATACCAAGATGGAGATTACAACACACCTCCCTCACCAGGGAGAAACAGGAGGAGCTCAACCAGGGAAAAGGGAACAGGGAACAACCAAGGATACAATAAGAGGGGAAGCAAGTCACGTGGTAAAACAATGTTCAATAAAGTGTGTTCCAAACAACAGCATGTCAAAGGAGGTACCAAATAAATTACTCTATACAGTAGTCATTCTGCCAAACAGGAGAAAACCTGCGTCTCTGAGATCGTCTGGGAACCATAGGGTTTGTGTCCATGCTAGCATTTACGGGAACAAGGTGAGAACTGGGCAACTGAGTGGGCATGTGTGGAATCGCGCTGTCCATGCCCCAGGTCTGACCATTTTCCAGGTGAACAACATTTTTACCCATACTGACTACTCTGAGAGGTTCAGAGAACCTGGAAGCATCCTTTCTCCGTGGTTTGGGAAGGTCAATGCGAACCCAATCCCCTTCCTGGACATTAGGGAGTTTCACACGCTTGGTGAGATCATACTAGCTTTTAAGCTTGGTTTGGTGATCAGGAACTCTTCTGGAGATGTCACTCCTATCTATAGCACATGCAGTCTTTTTTGTTAACCAAGTGGCCAATAGCTTTGACTTAGCAACTCTGCTCTTGAGTGAAGTGAAAGGGGCAATGTCTGTGACGCTATTAGGTGTGGTGTGGTATGCCTATAGAGTTTCCTGCAGTGCAGCAATCGCAGGAATCTGCTGCACTTCAGCTCTTTCCAAACACTCCTTTATCATTCGATTCATTCTTTCCACCAATCCATTCGCACAAGGGCAGTACAATGCAGTTTTGTGGTGTGCAATTTGGAGATCAGTTAAAAAACACTCCATAGGCTCTGACGTGAACTGAACACCGTTGTCTGTCAATATGATGTCGAGAATCCCTTCTTCAAAAAACAATTCCTTCAGGAACTGGATAAGTGTGTTGGTATTGATCTGGTGTACGCATTAAAATGCTACCCTACAAGTATGATAGTCCACCGAAACCAGGATGAATCGCTCATGCAACATCTTAAGGTTTAGGGGACCCATACTGTCCAATGCTAACTTGGACCAAGGGCTATTGGGGACCTCCACAGGAGAGAGGGGCGGTTTCCTAACCTGGTGGGTCTTATCACTCAATCTTCACTGCATGCAGTCTCTCACTTTGGCCTCTACCTTGGTATCCATGCCTGGCCACCAATACTCAAGGCGTATTTTGTTTTTTGTGAGGCTACGCCCTAAGTGTCCCTCATGAGCCAATTCTACTATCCTCTCCCTTAAATTCACAGGGGGAACAATTTTCTCACCTCTACACACTGTGTTGCCTTGAGTGCTAAGTTCTAATCTCACGGCCCAGAAATTGGACAAGTATGCAGGTAAGTCATTTTTGACAGGTTGCCCATTTCTTATGAAACTCTTCAATGAGACAATTTCCTTGTCAGACACAACACATTTTTAACCATCTTTTTTGCTTAAACTAGACAACTTAAGAACTAGATCCTTGTTATCTTTGACACTTGAGTCTTCGCCCACATCCATGGGTGAAAGGGACAAAAAATCTGCAACCACGTTTTGTGCACCTGGTAAATATTTCACTTTGAAGTTGTATCCTTCTAGCCCTAGAATCCACCTAGCTATCCTGGGAGTGGTCCTGTCAGATCCCTTGGTAGTGAAGGCATATACCAACGGCTTGTGGTCAGTTCTTATGGTAAAAGGTACTCCCCATAAAAACAATTTGAGGTGTCTCACAGCCCAGTAGCAAGCAAGGACCTCTTTTTCAACCACCGAATAGTTCTTCTCGGTTCCCTTTAGTGCTCTGGAGGCAAAAGCAACAATCTGTTCATTACCCACTGTGTCAAGCTTGCACCCAAACCCTTGTTGCTGGCATCCATGCTCACAACGGTAGGTTTTGTGGGATCAACTCTTCCCAGTGAAGGGGCAGTGACGATTCCAGCCTTCACTGAGGTAAATGCCTCGTGACATTCGTCGCTCCAGTCAAAAGGAATTCTGGCCTTTAATAACCCTCGCAGAGGTTCCACAGTGCTGGTATAGTTCTTTATGAATTTGGAGTAATTTGGAGTAATATTTTGATAGACCCAAAAAGGACTTAAGGTCCTCTGCGTTAGTAGTATCCTGAATAGCTTTTACTAAGTCTAACTTGGGTTTTATGCCATGGTGTGTCCTAAGTATTCGACAGATCCTACTCCGATACAACATTTATCTTTCTTTAAGGTGAGGCCTGCCTTTTGTAAATTGGTCAATACCCTCCTCAGCACTACGTTATGTTCTTCTACATCCTTGCCATGGACGAGAATGTCATCTTGGAAACACAGTGTTCCCGGTATATCTCTTAGAATGTGTTGCATGATCCTTTGGAAAGCAGCCACTGCAGACGCTAACCAGAAAGGCATGCGTAAATACTAAAATGCACCTAGGGGAGTGATCAAAGAAGTGAGGTGGCGAGATTCGGGGTGCAGCTCTACTTGGTGGTAAGCAGAAGAGAGACCAAGAACACTGAAACAGCTAGCGCCCTTAAATAAAGTCAGTATCTTGTAGATGCGTGGCAAAGGATGTCTGTCCATCCATATGTTGTCATTTAGATCTCTTAAGTCTATGCAGAGACGTATGTCCTTGCTAGAAGCCTTAGACGCAAGGATAACAGGGGCCAGTCACTGCGAGCTCTCAATGGGCTCAATCACCCCCAAGGCTAACAATCTGTCTAATTCCTTTTTCAAAGGGGCATGCATCATGTGCGGAATGGGCCTTACCTTGTGCGTGATGGGCTTAGCCTTGGCCTTGTGTTTAATACAATGTTGGTAGTTTTTTAGTAACCCTAGTTCATCAGTGAAAACATCCGGAAAATCATTACAGACTTCATCCCCGCCCACTGACAGATCAATTAAAAGCACTTGGTCTGGGACCGTTGGGGTCCAACTTAATTCCCAGCTCCTTTTGGTGTCTCCAACCTACTAAGTTGGATCCCTTCTTTGTGACATACCCCTTACCTACAGTGTTCCAACCTTTAAACCCAATGTTCAGAGTTGTCATTCCTAACAGTGGTATGGGGTCACCATTTTACCCACCCGGATTGATGTCTGGTGTTTGTAGACTGCTGTGCAAGTCAGGGAATAAACTGGCGAAAATGTTCTTATCCACTAAAGTGTACGGGGAGCATGAGTCAGTTAACACTTCCACGGTTTTGTTGTCCAAGGTGATGCTACAAGAAGAAAAATCAATAGCCTCTTTGTTACCTTCTTTTAATTGGAAAACAAGTTTAGTCTCAAGGGAATGGTCTTACTCGATAGCTAACACTGGTTTGGGACGCTGTCATTGCATACCCTCGCTAAATGGCCTCTTTTGCCACACTTATTGCATACCACCAGTCTGGCCTTCTATGAGATGTTGTTTGCTAAGTGGTTGGGACTTCCACATCTAAAACACTTGAGTTTGTTTCCCTGCAAACCTTGGTTGGAAAACTTGCTTCTACAATCTTTCCCTGTAACATGTGTATTTATGACATTCATCTCAGTGTGGTTGTCGCCACCCTCTTTCATTTCCTTCATGCAGTCAGCAGTATGTACAATTCCTACAGCGATGTGGACAGCTTCCTTGAGATCTGGGTTTACCACCAAAAGTCTCTCTTGAAACTTGGAATTGTTAGCACATCGTACTAACTGATCTCTTATGAGGAAATCCATTAAACCTTCGAATGCACAAGTGTTAGCCAAACCCTTTAACACAGCAATGTATGATTTTACTTTTTCCTCCTTTCCTTGCACTCTTGAAAAAAAAATGTGCCTTTCTAACACTACAATTATTTTCTCACCAAAGTGTTTACCCAATTTAACACCACATTGAAAACATTCTTGTCTCCATCACTCCCTTCTCCAACATTCTGAGAAGATACTGATATGTTGTCATAGGTTTTACGACCCTTAACACCCAGTTTGTGTAGTAAGGTGTGCAATTTACGTAATGGTGAGAAATTTTCCCCTACTATAAGCTATAAGGTATGATTCTAACAGGCCTCTCCACTGCTTCCATGGCAGATTGGGTTCTCCCACCTCATTTAGGAATGGAGGTGGTTGCGACATATTGGCTGCAACCATTACGATGGATGTAAGGTAGGAAAGGATAGAAATTCCATAGAGTACTTGCAAGAAAATATACACAAATGCTGCTATTAAATTCACTTGAGTGCCAAGTACAATGGAAATTCTATCAAAAATTAGGGAATAAGTATCCCCTTGGACTATAAGAAAATTCAAGCTGTGCTTATCAGCGTGAAGGCTTGATAAGCTGAACGAGGGAATCGCAGGTAGAAAATGAATTGTACATGTCAATCCGGTGACTAGAAAGCAAGCTGTGCCAATCAGCGTGAAAAGGCTTGACAGGCAGACACCACATGAAGAATAAGGAGAAAGATTACCATTAGACGACAGCTGTGCCCATCAGCGTGAATAGGCTTCACTCAGAGTAAATTGAAGACAATTACCACACAACGAAAGGTGTGCCCGTCAGCGTGAGGAAGCTTGATCAGCAGACTACACGAGCGTTCACTCAGTGTAGCGAGGAACCAGGTTGCAGCCGAGGATGCGAAATGCCGGCTTCCACGTTGTCAATGAAGGCTGCACGTCTCCTGCCATAGGGAAAGCTCCGCCCTGGAACTGCGCAGCGGAGTCGGAAACTGGAAGACCCAGGACCCGGCCGACAGACAGCTGCAGGAAGCACTCCTCACTGGAGGCTTAGTCAGCGAACATGAAGAAACTCCCGGCAGAGACGCTCAGGGGTCCAGGAGCGCTCAACCATCCAAGAGCTGATGGAAGGCTCCACGGTAAGAGCGGCTGTAAGGCTTCAGGGCCAGCACTGGAAAGCTCCCGGCAGAGACGGAGCGACCGCTCAGAGGTCCGGGAGCGCCAACCTGTCAATTAGCTGAAAGGGAAAGCCCACAGTAACAGCGGGTGAGTAGAACTCCTAAGCACCACTGGAGTACGAGTGTGGCTTCGTAGGCTCCGCTAACTAGTAGGACAGGGTTGGCCACAATGAAGAGTGTGGCGCCGTGTCGACTTAGGCAATTAAACTCTTTAGGTCGAGCCTCGAGTAGCGCGCAAGCGCTGCTTAGAGGCGAAGACTTTTAGTAAGGGAATTTTGAAAGCAGTCCCAAAAACGCTCGTGCGTCGTGGCTGGCCTTTTTGAGATGGGTACGCGCGGCAGACATGTGTTTCCAATTATCGTGCGCGATAATTGGAAACACATGCCGGCAAAGGCCATGACGCACGAGCGTTTCGTCAGCTGAGCAGGCTGCCGCGCTCCTCCTCCCCTCTGTGGTGCGCGCGCACCACTGTTTATTTTGTATTTTATTTTTACCGCGCGGCCGCCATTTCTTTTTCATTTTGCAGCCTGGTTCGTTGTTCTTGAAGGGCTTTCTCCTCCCTGCTTTTGCAGGCAGGCCATGCTCCCCCGCAAAGTTTATTATTTAATTAGCCCAGTAGCCTCATTGCTAATAATAGCCCCAGGCTTTCCTTTTGTTTCCTTGAGATGTGCGGTTGCCTTGATTGCTTTAAAAGTAAAGAAATGGAAAATCTTTTCTATTTCTTTACTTTCCCTAAAGCAGATGTAATTTCTCCACAGCCGCGGCGCGTGTGGTGCCTCGCTGCTTGGCTTTCCAGCAGCAGCCCAGCTCCTGTGTGAGACCGGGCTCCCACAGCCCCATCTCTGCCTTCCTTTCCTCTTTGTGTGTGTGTAAGGAGGCAGCTGCAGCACCTCAGCGGTCGCACGTTCCACAGGCTGAAGGAACCAGATTTTTATTCCGTCTGTGTCCCGGCGGCAGCAGGAGAAGCTATGGCAGCATTCTCAGAAGCCCCGGGAGTGACACAAGCAACAGGAGCAGCTCCGCAAACCCTCCATCAGCGAGCCCGCTCTCTCAACAGTAAGGGCCACAGTCACACAGGGAGCCCGCTCTCTGCAGCCGCACCATATTGTTGTTTCACATTGGATTCCTCGTTCTTTCAGTGTTTGGCTCTTTGCGATAGAGAGTTATTCTGAGCTCTCACCCCTCGCACAGGTTCTCCTCTATTTTGTTTATTTAGGAGCATGTTACTGCTCGACCCGGTTTTGTTTCCGTCTTGCAGCCTGACGAACTATTCTTTCATGTTGTTTGTATTCGTCAGGGCAGTGACCCCTGTGACCGTATTCATTGCATTTTGTAATGTGCTTGCTCTTTCAAACAAAGAAAAACATTCCGATTTTGTCTGCTAAAATAACTTAATCACTGAGCAACTTCTACAAAGAAATATTACTAGTGGAATATTCCAGGTGATCCATTTACAAATGAAAAGGAGGTGTAGTAAGCGCACATGATATTTTGAGTAAAAAAATAAAATTAATTTACTTGGAGGCATGTTTAACATGCAGTAATTACTGCGATGGTAACTTTGAATCTAGTTTCCTATCAAAGGGAAAAACATAAAACACCAGATGCTATTTTATTGCAGCCTTTTGTTGCCCTTATCTACAGTTCATTTCAAAGTGTTCACACCACGTGCAAGATGTGTTATGGGTGCTCCAGGAAGGAGACAGCCCTGTTGAGATAAGGATCAGGATTTAAACACGTCTGTTTCTCAGACTATTTTTTCCATATGGTGTAATAAGCAGAAAATAACCAGTGCTTTTAAAGTGGTGCTTCGTTTCACTACATAAATCAAAACATTCCGATTTGCTCTACGCAAGGGTGCTTTATTTTCAGCCCACATTTATGGCTGCTTTTGTTGAACATGTTTTGCTTTGGCAAACTTTTTATTTATTTGCAGCCTGCACCAATTAATTCTCATTTCAGGGCTGCGTGTATTTCATGAGTGCTGCCCTCTGTTTTTATAAACTAAATTTCATTAAATTGTTCGCACACAATCACGGTCTTTCGATTAGACATAATGTTGCTTTCTTTATGGGACATATGCCATCCTTCAAAGCTGGGCTTTGTTGCCTTTCACTACTCGTAGGGTGGGTGGGGGGCATGAAATGTCAACATGTTGCAGCCCCACGACCTTCAGGTGGAAGGAACGACTGCATGGCACGACTGACGTTCAGTGTTACCCTCAGTAAGTTTGAGAGGATGTGGTTAGGGTCTTGACTGAATCCGTGCACTTCGGCAGACTACACACAAGAGACGCAACATACTTAACATCACAGAGCCTGTCAAGGAGAAGCCATGAATCAAACTCTCATACCCATCCTGTGACTCCACTGCATACAGCTACTACCCCACCCCCGCCTGCGCCCTTCTCTGGTTCTTTGGCCACTGGGGACTTTTTCCAGCTCTGGGAAGTCCGTGAAAGGGAAACAGTCTCCTAGTCTGGGCTGTAGGAGGGGGCGGGACTGACCTGCTGTCTCTCCACCTCCTCCTCTGAAGGGAAGCCCTCCGTGCCTGTCTTCACTCACCACTGGCTCTGTTTCCGCCTCTCTTCTGTGTAATGCCTCTGGTGCAGTGCTGGGCCTGGGTAGAGGGAGACGCTTTGTTTGTGATGGGAACACATCTCTTAGTGACCCATAATTTAAGATCCCTGGGTGGGGTCAATATTATCATCTTTTACGCACTAACCTTAAAGAAATTGGCAACAACGACTGCAATAGTGGTGGCATTACGGCAGAGCTTCCAACTTTGGAACTGGGAACCCGGTTTGAATCCGGCGATGGATCAACATCCTGTGATTCTGTGCAAATCACGTAATCTCTCCCTGCCTACAAAAAGTGAATGTGTCCTTGTGTAATGTAACTGGTGCTCATGTAAAGCACTCTAATACCTTCGGGTCGAGTTCGCTATGTAGAACAAGCATTGGCATAGCCAATAGGTCTCGCCTTTGGGACCTTATAAGTGTTGACCTATGCAACAGTTGATGTTGTTGCACCAAGGATATTGTACTGCATAACTAAATACTTATAAGGTCCTAAAGGCGAGACCTATTGGCTATGCCAATGCTTGTTTTAAATTGAGGTCTGCAAACACCTCATGCAAACACGAAAGTCAGAACAAAGTGAATTTTCTCACCCAATTAGGTGATAGGCAACAGCGGTATTCCTAGAATCTCTCACGTGGGTAGTGAGAGTGAAACAGCGGCTGTCACTGGAGCAGTAGTTGGGGGTGGTGGTGAACCGTCCCCACACGGTAGTCATCGCCAGTGTTACAAAAGAGAAAAAACGCAGTAGCTGTGTAGGAAGATTCTTTATTCCATCTCTTCACCACCACAGGTTCCAGTCAGCTGGGGTCAGCTTTGGAACCTTCAGGTACAACCGTCATGGCACATTCCAAAGGTACAGAAAAAGGGGGGGGACAGGGGAAAGGAATATACCAAGATGGAGATTACAATAATGTCACTGCTATCTTTCAATAGGATTAAGTGGCTGAGTTATGTAAAAAGAGCTTGGACGAAGCTGGGTCTACCTGTCTTTTAGCAAGACCCCTTGTCCATCCCAGCCAATGCAGCCCAAATGGTTAAAGTCAGGTATTGGGAGGAAATAGCTGCACAATATGAACAGTTGAGTTATAGGGGAAGGCTCACAAGGTGTTTTTTAATGTATAAATCAGTGGCCAAAGCTGAGGAATTCCTTGACGTTATTCTTCTAGTGCGTGCTCGTACTCTGTTCTCACAGTTTAGATATGGGATGTTGCTAACTGCTGCTTTTACTGCACTAATGGATTCCCCTAAGGCGGGCTCGTCAAGACGTAGCTTTTGCACCTCCACCGATGAAACTGAGGAAGGCTTGACGTTCTTTTGTCGTAAGTACGTAACCCCTAAGTGCAGATGGATTGCTCCAATATGCAGGAGTTTTATCTCGTACAAATAGAGTAAACTTGCTGAGAATTTGTAAGAGTGAATCCTCATCTGGGGTTGTGGTGGCAGTCTCAAAATTTCTTTGAGTGGCATGGTGTGTTAGGCAAACATTATTAGCACAACTGCAGTAAACTGAGGTATAGGGAAGATTATATTGTGCAATATACCTATATTAATAATCCATGTAATAGATTGTATTCTTCTTTTACCACTAATTGTTTTATGAGATATTTATTCTGTTTTGTGCATTTTTGATGATGAAAATGTATTTTCGATGTGTCAATAAACTTTGAGAGCAAAGCACAACTGGTGCCAAACCACATGGCCCCTGTCTATGTCCAGATAAACAAAATATGGGGTATATTTACAAGGAAAGTTACGGAGCGAGGCGTTAGCCTTCCTGGCTTAATGCCGCGCTCCGGCACTTTGGAAATGCAGGGCTGCACCTTATGTACAACAATCAGTGCAGCCCTGCGTTTTCCCCTGCGCTGGCGCTAATTACAGCTGCCTAGCGCCAACGCAGGCACCCTTGCACAATAGTGCAAGGGTGCCTGCATTGTGGGAATGTTTGTTTATGTGCAACCTTCCAGCACATAAATAATCTTAAATGCCGATGTGTAACTGCTATGTGTGCTGCTTTGTGCAGCACACATAGGAGTTGCACCTCGTCATTTATAAAATTATTGTTTATGTGCAGGAAGGGACACCTTCCTGCACATAAATAAGCATGCATGGCGTTTTGCTGTTTCTATGTGTGCTGCACAACATAGAACACATAGAAACAGCAAAAACGAGGAGAAATAAAGCATTTCTCCTCGTTTCGCCATGTTAGGACCAGGTTTTTTTTGGTCTTAATTTTGGCACTGCCCCATATTTACACCATCCTTGTAAATATGAAGCAGCATCAAAATCAGTGGGTGTTGCAGCGGAATGCCCACCGCAGCACCCACTGCCCTCCCTTTCACGCTAAGTAAAGCGTGAAAGGGTGCCTATATTACAAGGCAGCGTTAAGCCACGTTAAGTGGCTTAACACTGCCTTGTAAATAAGGTGAAGCTCGTATCCCCACAGGAATGTCAAAATGTGATGTTCCTGTGGCAATAGGTAAAAATCAGATAAAATATATATTTTTACAACTACTTTTGGAGTTAGTATTGGTTTGACAATAAAAGAAATAAAACATTGTAGAGATTTAGGACTCACAGATAAGGACTAATATATTTTTCCTTATATATAAGTATTGGTTTATCAGCTCCGCTGCACCGCTGTTTTTCCCAGCCTGTGGCGATCGGGGCATGTAAATATGCCTCTATGTGAGTTCCCTGACCTCTATGAGACGGAGAAAAGTGAGCTCCAAGCCGAATGCTCTTAGGGAAAGCAGAAGCTACACTTGCGTAGATGTCACCTCAGAAGGTTGTATTCGTAGGACAAGTGACCACAGTAGGTCCTGAGCATTAACCAGATAGAATATTCTCTGAAACTCATAAGAATAATGAGTACTGCTATTTAACTTAAATAGTTTACTGGGCATCTTTCTTACCTCAAATAAAACCTTATTTTTCCTAAATTAGGCTGCCTGTATTTTATATTGAATGCTAATGATAAGTATACTAAGTGAAATTAGACAATCTGCCCCCACGACACTTTCTAAGAGTAAATCTTGAATGTTGAACCTTGCTGACCCCTGAAAGTCTCACGTGATTCACAAGACAATGGAAAAATGTGCTGAATGGTTTGCATAATTGCCCTCGAGTTCCACAGGCCTTGAGAACTGGTCTGTCGCTAATCAATAACTAGAAGCTATAAGGTACCCTTTCTAGTCAGATCAATGCCTTCAACTGAGAGATGGCCTAAAACTCTTTTTTAGAACTCGTTTTCGTTTATTTTTAACCTACGCAGGCGACTAAACCCTGCAATTTGCACTGTATGGAAACTGGTCTTTCTCGGAGCTATTTGATAGACTTCTTACACTTTTGATTGCCCGTTGTTTTTATAATGTATCACTATTTTATTGTAGGACAAGGAGCCGCAAAGGGCTGCTCCTCCTCAAAAATGGGACGACCAAAGGGGTACATTACTAACAAAAAAGAGTCCTTGGGAAAGTTCTAGTACAACCACCAGCCAGAGGGGAGTCTTCTCCCTGTGTCCGTTTTGAGCCTCACAGGCAGGCTCTTGTTGTTCCCACGGTGGAGCTGCACAACTCGCAACTCAAGAATCACGGAGAAGAAAAAGTCTTTCTTTCAGGATAGGGCAATCACCCCCCAGGGCAAATACCCTCAATTATCCTGTCCAGTGTCTCAGGCAGTGCACCAGTTTTCTTCACTTTAATCTAACAGGCACCAAGGGCATAGCACCTGTACCCTAAACTCAAGTCCTTCCCTAACTCCTGTATTTGCACCTCTGGCGCACTGCTCTTTTGCTGGGGCACAAATTGCATCCAGTATGCTCGGGCATCCCTTGATCAACAAACAAAGGCGTAGACTTGCATTCACTTGGGACCAGGACTAAGAGGCCTGATGCTAGGATCTCTGAAGCAACCCTTGTTTCAAAGGGGGTCACCTCAAGCAAAAGCCTCCTTGCCGTCCTTGTCGTTCTGTGACTCTCTCAGCTGGGCATCAAAAACTGGATCCACACAAAGATTTCTCCATCCTGATTTGTAACCCCGTCTTTCGCCCAAGACAGTGGCAGGGGTACACACTTCACGTCCCAGTGCTTCCGACTTCACTGAGGTCCTAGTTGCCAGCAACGCCTATGCTGGTTACCTTCACTTTGGCTTCAAACTGGAGTGACGCTGACTCCCAGGCTGGATCTGATGTCCGGGCCCCTCTGGCAATGGTTGTAAGGCAGCAAATATCTATTGGTGGACAGAACAAGAGGTCTTTAGACAAGGCACAAAAATAATCTAACAACAGAAAGGATAGTCTCAGAATACTTTCTTAGTCCTGGGGCACCCCATACATTAGCAAGGCACCCAAGAGCCACTTCATCTATCTGAGAGTAGAAAACCCTGGACCTATTGGCAAGTATAAAAGGAACGTTTTGGTGAACTGACAAGAGTAATACATCACCCAATCCCAAACAGCCAAGGAAGTCTGTGTTCATTTACTAAATTCTGAGGAAAAAAGAAAAACAATACAGACATACTCCAAATACTTACATTGGTGTATTCCTATATTACTAATCTGAAGAACCCTCAAGAAAAGGAAATGTTCTACACTTTTACTCATAGATTTTACATTACTTGTACAGGACTGCAGACACTTGTAAAATAATTTCTCTTACATGTTATGCTTAGGACCATGCTCTCATGTTATAGGTGCAGCAGGAAAATCTAAAACTGCTAATCTAACAGGGATTCTTATTGCAAAAAGAACTAAACTTCAACATAGTGAGTACGTTTTCTCCAGCAGAACATGTTATGACAAACAAATTCCTATAAAACAATATTTTCCTTCAAAATGTTTGCTAAGGATCACATGAGCGTCTTTCCTGCATTGTACTTTTCACGATCTGGACTATACAACATCATTTTCAAAAGGAAAAAAACCCTATCTCCAGCTCTAATAAGGGCTGTCAGCTTATTTACACAGACTAGCTAATAAAAGACTAGCAATGCCCTTGCAAAACTGTATAGAACATGAGAATAACATAAACAACAATAGTGTTGCCACCTGAGATTTTTGAACAGAAACCCCCACTATACAGTTCTCCTTAAAGATCAAATAAGGGAACATCAATCTGTTCTACTCATTCTTTCATACAGGATGGGCAGTAACATAACTTATGTGTTTCATCTTTCTAACAATTTTAAAACAGTATTACAGAATAGTCAATTGTAATTGTAATTGTAAGTAGCATTTATATAGCGCAGCTGTCACCCAACGGGCATCCTAGCGCTGGGATTACCTAAATCACTGTGCAGCTATAAAACTATGAATCATCATGCGCCAATCTCTCAAGGCTATTCTTTTGGAAAGAGCCTGGTTTTTAGCTTTTTTTCTAAACTGCAGTAAGTCATCAGTCTGTCTGAGTTCACTTGGTAGTTTATTCCATAGCCTTGCGGCTGCATGAGCCAAATGATCTACCTCCTAGTCGGGTTTTCTTGACTCGTGGGGTACATACTAGGTGGGCTGCCAAGGAACGAAGACTTCTAGCTGGGGAGTACCAAGTAAACATTCTCTGTAATGGTTTAGGCCCCATTTTGTGTGCCGCCTTATGAACAATGCAAAGTGCCTTAACTGTCACATGGCCATTTCCTAGACAGCTTTAGACAGACTCAAAAAAAAAGTGAGAAAAAGAAGAGAGAAAACATCATTTTGCCTACCCTTAATTTGTAGAGGAGCTAGCCTCCTTCCCCCATTTTGACAGTAGGAAAACCGAAACAGGTTTTACTTCTGTCAACACTTTCAACCCCTATTTGTAGCAACTGGGCACAAACAAACTTGTAGGAGATATCTTATAAAGTGGCTATTCTCTGATTCAGTCTAACACAATGCAAATTGAGGTAATTTTAAACCAATTTCTACAGCAATTGTACTAGATTAACATGAGGGCGCATGAATGCAAACTAAAATCCATTTCCTCCTTATCATAGCCCCTACACAGTATTCTTTAAACTAAAACCATTATTTTATATAAATGGCAGATCAGTGTTCAACTGAGGGTTGTCTTTCTTCGTGGCATAGGACTGCGCAAAACGTGTGTTTGCCAAAAATAGGAAGCAAAGCTTCTCTTTCTCTCTTTGCGCTATCATCTCGTCTTTCAAAAACTTTGAAGTGTTCCAGCAAACATTACCCTGCTAAGTTGCTAAATGCAGAACTCTGACCTTTGACCCGTTCAGCAGCTGCTCATTTTTGTGTGCAAGGCTTGCCATGCGGTTTTGTAATGCAAAGGAAGTCTGGAGAAGCACAGCTAAAAAGCAGTCCTGGTCGATGTGTTTGCCAGCAATTGAAAGGTAGGATAATAAGTCTGCTGGTTTCTGTATACTTATTTTCATTTGTGTATAGTGTGTGTTCTAGTAATGCAGAGGCAGCTGTTTGTTCTATATTTGCATATGTATACTTTTATTGAAGCCTAAGAGCACATTAAAACTGCCTTGAGTGATAGAACTGCTTGTAAAATTGTGAATTTAGCTCAATTTCGACTTTGGTGGTAGGGGCACTTAAAAATGAATATCCTACAATATTTGTGCATAATAGGAACCCCCAAAGTGTTCTCTAGATAGCCCAGGAATGGGAAATCAGAAATGTATTTGGTATACCCTTATAAAAACAAGTTTTGTACGGCTGGGTAAAGTGACATTTCACATTTAAGTTCCCTTTTATTGCGCTACAGCACTGCTTAAATTCAACTTTGATACTAGGAATTCACAGTATGATGATTAGGTTTTATAAAAATGAAAAAACGAATTTAAAGCATTTGTTTTTAGCAATATATTTTGTCATATAATTAATTTTATTTATTTTTTTAATCAAAACCAACCATTTTAATGATTCCACATTGGAAAAGCAAGCTTCATTGTAGCCTATCATATTTAAACACATTCATTCATAACCCTAAGCACAGAAGCCTTTACTTGAAACAGGAAAAATCTGCGCCACTTTTTTTTAAAAAGACAATTATCATTTAACATCGGAACCATAGATATACTTATAAAAAGGCATTAAGAAAGGAAATCCCTACTTTCAATTTTGTTCTCTGTTATCCAAAATAATGAAACTGGTTTTTTTGAAACTTTTAAGATAGGGCAGGCCCTTTACACTGACTTAAAATTCCGCTGATTCAACATTCCTGTCTGTGGCCGTGAGCAGGAATAGCCATATGCTATTTATGCAGCTGTTGTGTGTCAGCAGGCGTCGAATTTGCACGCCTTTCTCAGGAAAAAACCCTTTATTATTTGAAATACCCTGACAGAGTTAAATCCCCATTTGCTGTGTCAAACAGTTGCTGTTCAGTTAGTCAGTTTAAACACAGCTGTCGGAAAGCTTTTTCTCGGGTGCTGAAAGAAAGGCATGTCACAGTCTATTTAAAAACTGAGGCATTTCAATGCAGTCAAATCTATCTTTCTATAATGTGTATTTAGTTCAGCAACGACCAAATTCACTCAAATGATGTGCATGCCTTTTAACGTCTTAATACAATGTATTTAAGGAAAAGGCTATAACATGTATATTTCAGTCTATTGATTACAAAACACACAATTTCGTTTTTATTCCTCTGTATGAGGCCTATTTTAATCCTATTGAATACGAATTCTAATTTTATCTTTAACATTGTGGCAATTTGCACACATGTATAGTGTCTTACTCTGTCAATTTAAATAGTAACATGCAGCTATTTAGCATATGTTACATAATTTATTTCTGGATTTTTATTTAATATGTCAAGTAACTAAATGACATTTTGCATAACAGAATGATGACAGCAAAAAACATAAACAAACTCATTGAGCTCATTCAGAAAGTTACAGAAGGACACAACAGAGCGCGCTTAAAGCTAGCCATTCGTACACAGAGTACTCACACAAGTATTACCAATGTCAAACCAAAAACCCCACATAGACATTGAAACACACATGTAACCCACAAATCAATACTTAGGACAGCTTACAAAGTGTACACAAGACCAACCTATTTGTAAATACTAATTGTAAGTCATATTTACAAGAAGAGCTCTCAAAAGTAGCCAAAAAAAACTGTTCCATGGTCAAAAAGCTGAAATACTCCAAATTCGCCAGTTTTGGCTGGTAGAACACTCAAAAAGCGCTCTGCATATCACCACTTATGAATGTTACTAAGTGCGCAGATCCGGATCCGTTTTATGTACATATTTAGTTCCATGGGGTACTTAGTCACCAAGGAAGAAATATATTTTTACTATACCTAAACCTATTTAGATATCCCCTCTGAGGGGAGTCAGCTGAGTACTTACTAAATCCATATCGGTACCTCCAAGACAGCAACACTTTCAACAAAGTGTACTGGTAACAGGCATGCCAAAAATATTATAACATATATAATATTATACTCCAAGTGACACTTAACACAATGTGTGCCGTTCAAATTTTCAAAGATAGAGAAAAATCTCCTCATTACCCGCCTATATGAATTGCAATGCATATATTATTTCAAAACAAATTCCAAAATTGGCCAATCATACAAACAAAGCCACAGTAAGTGTTACTAAAACTACCTTACCAATCAAAGGCATCAAACCAACAGCAAGTGCCGCAAAACGGCTCTTACCAATCAAATGGTGTCCAGGTTCCAACTGCCAAGTTCTGAGTGACCTAACGGTCATTTTAAAATACTCACGCCAAAGAAGTTCTCAGTCGGGAGCGGCAAACACTTGGAGGATCAGATCAGGAAGACCAGAAATATACTGGGCTGGAAGACAAACAATCTCCGTGCGCTGGGTACCTCCTCAGTAGATTCCTGTCCTGTACTCCTCAGTAGATTCCTGTCTCCCTTCAAGACCACTCCCTTGAATAGCCGCTGCACCGATGAGTCCCACTTTCGGGCGCCATTTGTAGAAATACAAATCCTCTTAAGGGTTCACTGATACATCTGGTCCTTAAGACCAACAAAGAAGAGATTGGCACAGAAGCTGTAATATCAAAAAAACATGTTTTATTAACCTCAGATGAGGGAGATTGCATCTTACGGTACCCGCAGGCCACTGTAGGAGGCATTCTAATGAGTGCAGAGAACAGGGTCCTTATATATGCATTTGTTATATAGTCAGCATAAAATCAAGGGAGGTCCTAGCACATACAAGCATGCTTATTGACTAATATGGGCATACAAAATTTGCTTGCTCCACAAAGTGGGAGGGAGACTAAACTGCTTACATGAGTAAGAATAGCCTGACAGTTCTATACTAGGAGCAGGTGCATTCTACCAGCTAGGCCTCTCTGAGCATGTGCAAGACTCTGGAAGAGGGAGAAAGCACATGGCGAGCACATGGCTAACTAAAATGGCTGCCAAGTACAAAATGGCTTTCAGCTCATGCTAACAGCGATTCCTGCAATCTTTAACATTGTGACGATTTTAATACCTTGATACAATAAAATGTATCTATCTATCTTTCTAATCAGATCAGTAAGGTAACTATGGATAGAGTGCGAAGCTGTATAAAAGTGATAAATAGAGGTAGAGAGAAGGAGAGGACTACAGTCAGACAAAGTGAGTAGACTCACTCGACCACATTTAAACCCTTTTCAGAAATATATCGGGGTGCCCAAAGTCATTATTACTGGAACCAGTCTGGTCTCCCTACACGTGGTTCAATATCAGCTGAATCCAGACAGGATAGAAAAAGGTAAAGAACACTGGGCATTTTACCAGGGTTAAATTATATCAACAGATAAGCAAGATTCAGAAAGTGCAAAGCCTGTAAAATGTATTGTTTTTTTACAGGCACAGCTTTAGCAGTCCTGAGCTCCATCAGGAAACCTGTTTCCATCGTCTCTGAGGGCAGAGGGGGATTGCATAGTTGGCATTAGGTTATGAAGCAATAAAGGGCTATTTGAATGATTAATGTGTGTGTACAAAGTAACGAAGTGTTATGTCACTGGACAATGAAGGGTAAGGACAGTCGTCAAAGGGACACAGAAGTAAATGGGTAGAGGAATGCATAAGAAAAAAATGGAGAAAGAAAAGAAGGAATAGATGGCTGAACAAAGTAGGGGTAGGGAGCAGGAAATGAATAGCTGGATTGATCATGCAAGAGTACGGGAAAGGGATAGTTGGCTAGATGATGCCTCAGTAGTGAACAGTGAAAGAATAGATAGATAGAGAATGAAAGGGATAGAAATCAATGGAGGAACACATGGCTGGTTGAGGTGGGGTGAGAACATTGCAGGAACAAATTCTGGATAGTGCAAGGGTAGAGAGTAAGGAAGGAATAGATGGATAGGTGAAGCTTCCAGTGGTGGCCGGCATGTCTCGTGGGTGGCGGGGCGGGCACGGGGGGTCAGGGGGATGTCGTGCGGGGGGTGGGGTGGGTTGGAATAAAAAAATTTTTTTTTAAAACTTACCTTGAGGCCGGGTCCCGCGTCTTCTCTGCTCCTGCTCTCCTGCCACCAACTCTGACAGGAACAGGAAGCAGGCAGCCACGTACCCTCCCCTAAGCCAATCACAACGCCGCAATGCAGCGTTGTGATTGGTCTGAGCGCCGTGACTCAGCACTCAGCCAGGGGCTGGAGGGGTGGGCATGTTCTCCATGCAGGCTGTAATGCAGCCTGCATGGAGAACGGGGAAGTGCGCATGACTGGTTTGGGCGGCCCGAGAGGGCCGACCAAACAGTCATTGCGCACTCAGGAGTGGGCAAACCACTTCTCCCCTGCTCCGAAAGCAGAGCAGCCCCGCCCACCCACCTGCCGCAAAGCAGGAGGGCAGAAGCATAAAATGATAACAACTCTAAGTTATTATCATTTTATGTTTCGTACTGCTTAAAAGCAGTGGGGTGACGCTCCTCCGCCATAGTGGAGGAGCCGCCCCTGGAAGCATCAGCGGAGAGCAAAGAAGGGCTAAGAGGAACTCAGAGCAAGGAACAGATTAATGAATGAACAATGCAGGTTCAGAATGAAATAAGGGCTAGAGGCATCATCTCACTGAAATTGGATGTAGAAGGTACTTAGACGATGCACAGTATGGACTACCTATTTTTCTGCACTACTAGAGGACAAAGAAAGATTCAGGGCCATATTATCAAGAACAGCGCAAACATTATCTCCGCTTTAGCGGCAGGAAACTGCTGCTAAAGCGGCGATAAGGGGCTTGATAATATGCCCTAGAGAATTCCAATAGAAGCCCAGGTTCTGGTGTCAAGGACATCAAACCTGGGCTTCTATTGGAATTCTATAGGGCATATTATCAAGCCCCTTATCGCCGCATTAGCGGCAGTTTCCTGCCGCTAAAGCGGCGATAATGTTTGCGCCGTTCTTGATAATATGGCCCTCAGTGTTTTGACTTCGACCATTCAATTTTTCTGTCATTGAAGATATCACTGGACTTCAGAAACACCTGCTTTCAGAGATAGTCCCTTATCAGCTATGACGGAGCACAAACTGAATGAGAAAGTGAATGCATTAGTGAGAAGATCATTTTGCAGAGTTTTCAGTCAGACTTTAATCCCAGAAGGCTTCTTCATGTGAACTGGTGACTTCAGACTAACTTCAGGGGGCATCTCCGTCTCCAATCTTAGCTCTCCCATTTCTCCTCCTTTCTTCCAGATATGACTGCTTGCTCTTGGTGGACTCTGTGGCGTCTCTAGGAGGAGTTCCGATATTCATGGACAAGCAGGGTAAGAATTGTATTAATCATATTGCATATTAGCATAGCAGACATGACCTCTTCCTGATTTGGCAGCCAAGGGGATGCTACCATGAGTGCTGTCTCCAAATACTGTAATATTAAGAGAGTGAAGTATAAGGGAACTCTGGAACTCTTGAAACTTAGTTATGCTCATACCAATATCCACTAACATTTAAAAAATATCTGACAACCTGTTACTGTACATCTCTTCACCCAAGTCCCCCAGTCAAGCCTAATATTGTAGTAGATTGTAACTGGGCATATAGTAGTGCATCATTTTAGGGCATTTAGTATGGGACGCGGATTATAGTAGGGCATGCATAGTTAACCCTAAGTCATGCTTTTACTTGTAGTTTATCAAAATATTATGCTTTTCCAACCATTCAAATATTTTCTAGGAGTCTGTTTGACTTCCTAAAATGTTTGATATGTTTGCCTTTTTTCATGATGAAGATTCCCTTTCACCATTGCATGTAAATTGGAAACTGAGAAATCTTTTTATTGTTCCCTGAACTTCCCCATTATTCTTGTCCTCTGATGTTATTGGCATATTCTGAAATTCTGTCATAAGAGTCACCTGCTGCCAGCTGAACTGTAATGTCTTGCAAGGAATTCCCCATTCTTTCCATGTTTTCCCCCAGTTTTTTGCTCTCACTGGACACCTAAATTCTGGATTTTTGCTGTGTATTTTGACTATATTGTCTGAGATGTCTGTTAAACAAGCCCAGAGATAAGTACACAATTTAAAGTGGTAACATCTCTTCCTTTCAGCAGAGGCCCTGTCGGACCCCATTTGGAGGATCGCAGTGCAAAAAGGGGTTACTGGGTTGCAGCTGTGGGGATTGGAATTGTTTGCCACTGATGTCCTGGAGTCCATCTTACTATGGCTAAAGAAACTGGGCAAATAAACCTGTTCCATACTTGACTGTCAGGGTAGCGAGGGTAAGAAGTCAACAGATTTTCAGGGATGTAGTGAGGAGGACAAAGGCTTAGAACCCAGTCAAACAACAGACACAATAATTCACAGTCCAGCCAGTTGCTTAATTTCCGGAAAAAAAGGACTTTTAATTCACAGTAAAACAGAACACTGCACAATTAGATAGAGGGTTTGTCTGTAATGTTAACAGTCTCACCCATGGGCTCTAAATGAAGTACTACACCATTTACAGTGCCTCTTTTACTAGCTCTACAGCATCCCACAATATCTGTGGTGACAACACCGCAATTTCGTATAAGCAAAATTAGACACATTTGCGCGTTCAATAAGAAGTTGACGCATCTTGTCAAATGGTTCTTAAGCCCCTAGAGTCGTCAGTGACAAAGTTACCTTCCCATGGCAGGATTAACTTTGTGTGTTTAGGAACAATATTTTGAGGTTAGGTTTTGCTTTATATGCTCAGCAGAAAGGCAGTTTGGCTGGCACTGGATGGTACGTTCATCAAACTTGCAACATCTGTGTCTTCGGCATCACTAGACCGCAGTGACACTTATAGTCCTCACTCGGGCCACTGAGGTGATCAGCATGGCAGCCAGCTCAGTGGGTGCTTATCTTCAGTAGTTGCAGCCTCCAGGCTGAGGCCAGTCTTACATTTCAGCAGTGATGACTGCTGCTTGGGCAATACGCCGCACTTCGGTACCAGGAGCACCAGTCATTCAGGCACACTGCAGTGGTGTCAGACCGCATGCTGTCGTTTAGCTGAACATTACTTTGCACAGCTGGCCACATGAATCACATTCAGGGAGACTGGATGACCCCTTATGACTCAGGTCAGTACTAACAACACCCCCACTTGACAGTTAGCTTCTTTTGGGCCTTTCACATACCAGAAATACAGTTGGACTTCTCCTGGACAGTCTCCTCCTTCTTCAAAGCCACATGGTCTACTTCCCTCTCTGAACAGACAGGCTACTAGGCAGACCCATAGCTTCTCAAACAAGTTGTGCTTGCTTTGGGAGACTGTCTGCCATGCATATGCAAACCCTGGTCTCACAGCAGTTCTCTGAGTACTCTGCGGAGCACACCCTTTCTTGGTCACAAAGAACTTGGAACTGTAACAAAATGGGTGGTTAAAGCCCCACTGTTATAGTCATTTTCAAGGCAGGGGAATGCAGATACACTGTCTATGGTCATGGAACTCATTTGAGGTTGTTCCATTTCAAATATAATTTCCTACCTGTAGTATAGACAAAGGCTTTGGGCAAAGTGATGGCTCTTACAGCAGGTCATGATGATGCTGGCTCCAATCTGGGTACCCAAAACATGGGCACAATAAAGTGTGAAGACTCTGCATCTATCTGTCATCTGACTTCCTGAAGTTGCAGTCAAGGACACATAAAAGAAGAGGCTCTTTCTAGAAACTGCCTTATCTTTAACAATAGAATCTGATGACTTACCTTCTCTCCCCTACCATGCACCAAATTACAATGCTCAGAAAAATCTAAGCAGCAATCCCTTGCTAAAAGGTTTGCATAGAATTTCTAAAGGGAGCTCTATTCCCACCCTCCCTCACTTCAGCCTCTGAGTCGCCAGTGTACAGCCACAGTAATGCAAAGAACAGATTTCCACTGTCTGGGGAAGCTGTATCAATCCTTCATCTTGGACAGTGCTAAACCAGGGACTGTTAATATGGATCCTGTTCATCCCAGAGAATATACTCACATCACAGACAGAGGGCCTGATTTAGATATTGGCGAATCGGGTCCCACCGTGGCTTTTTTGGCAGTCTACACGCCCGTGGGCTTGGCGGTCCACCCGCCCTATTTAGATGTTGGCTAATGCATAGCTGAAAGACCACCACGGCCCGCCGTCACCTCCAGGAAACCTCAACCGTGTTGACGGCTGGATAGGTCTAAGCGGCTATTGGAGGTGGTAAGGCCACTTGTCTGCGGGCCAATCACGATGTGCCTCCCCGCCAACACAGGTGTGGCGGTCAAACCTCCACACCTGAGTTGGTGAAATGGAACACATATAGTGCACAAACTCACCTTCACTCACCTTCCCACTACCTGTGCCACCATAGACCTGATCCTACATGTCCTGCCTCTGCTGCTGTTGGCTGATCATGACGCAAACCAACTGTAAATGAATGCTGGGATCAAATGAAATTGCAAAGACCTAGGGCAACTGAAATATAATCAAGACATGACAATAATCCATAATTAAACCTGAAGGGACAAGAGCACCATAGTATAAACAAATAAAAATATGTTTTATTAAAGCAGTGCAATAAATATTGATAATAAAAAGATCCACATGCTTACTACAGTCGTATCAACATTCACTCAAACATTCTATACAATGAAGACAAAGAATACATGGACATACACAGTAACAAAAACCAGAGAAATATCATAAGTTTTCTCATGTATGATATATATTATTCATCCTAAGTATCTGATCAGTCTACATGATATAATCATCAATGGTTAAAAGCCTAATTCTTTTCAGCAACAATCAGTGGATAGGAAACAAATTTGTTTCTAAACGTCTACATTTTTGATACATTTTGTATTTGTTTATACTATGGTGTTCTTATCCCTTCGGGTTTAATTATGAATTATTGTCATGTCTTGATTATATTTGAGTTGCCCTAGGTCTTTGCAATTTCATGATGCAAATCAACACCATCGTCGCCTGAACCAATGGTAAACTACCCCATTACCTGATACCTTCTCACTTGGCTGTTCACATTTGCCCAGAAATTGAGCATACCAATGTGCAATACATATGCCTCTAATGTTGACGTTTACAAAATTTAAAGTAACACATCTGTATAACCACAATGTGTTAAAAAATCTGGTGCCAGCTGCCTTCCAAAAAAGGACACTTGCACAAAAATGGATATCAAATCAAAAATCAAAAACTCGCCATACTGGTTGTGTAAATAAAGTACGAAAATAGTCACAATAAAAACATATGCATCACACATCATTGGGATAAGTGCATCCTGTAGAAATTGCACCAGGTGAACTGCAACCCTCACCTCATAGATTACATGGAAGATCAATGGCAGTCCCAAATTTGAAGTACTCTACACAATCATCCATGTAACATTTCTCCTTGTCTAGTGCAAGTCCTGTATTGCATACAATTTAAATTTGCACATCATATTACAAGGTGCAATGCATATGTGTACATACGTATCAGCAATCTAGGTGAAACAAACACACCTGTAGTAAAATTTCCTTAAATAATGTCTCAACATCTATTTGTTGGTGCAAGTGTCCACTACTATGTTGAATGGCTGCATCTAAAATTCAAATGACCATCACATACCATGTGAACCAGTGTCTGCACTTAACGGACAAGTTACTTACCTTCGGTATTGCCTTACCTGGTAGAAACATAATCTGCCCGCAGATTCCTAACTTTAGAATATCCTAGCCGCCAGGCTGGATTTGGAAGACTTTTGTTCAAGCAATACTCTTGCGCGCTTGTAAGTGGCATTGGTCAGCTCCACGTGACGTCGGAGTCATACGCGTCAGAAGTGACATCTGTGTCCCCTATATAGGCGCCGCCTCGGCACATTGACGTCAGTTACTTTTCACGATTTCCACACCAGGATCACGGAGCCATGAAGTGCACTGACAGTGGTGTGTCTAGAACAACTAGGCCCCTGAAAGGGATCAGCTCTGACCCTAAAAACCTGTCCGCAGTGTGGGGGAGATGGGAGAGTTGGTAAGGAATCTGTGGTTACAGTATGTCTCTACCAGGTAAGGTGTTACTGAAGGTAAGTAACTTGTCCATCTGATAGAGACATCTGGGGCCATATGTATCAAAGTTTGTGTTTGCGATTCTCAAATAGCGAATTTTTGAGAATCGCTATTTGAGAATCGCAAACAAGATGTATGTAGGATTCGCAAGGAAATTAGCGAATCCTACATATTCCTTAATTGCGATTCGCAAATTGCGAATCGCAGTTAAGGAAACCCTCCCCATTCATTCCTATGGGCCTGAAGGCCCATAGGAATGAATGGGAGGACATTCTCAATTTGCGATTAGCAATTTGAGAATCGCAAATTGAGGATGCAATTTCAAGGTTGCAAGGGTGTCCAAAGGACACCCTGTTGCACCCCTGAAATGAGCATGGGTGCACATGTGGCGCTTGTATGTGCGCCACATGCCACTTTGAAAAATGCAAAAAAATGCATTTCTCAAAGAAATCGCTAGTTACCACCAACCTGTAGTTGGTGGTAATTTGCGATTCCTTAAGCCATAATCGCACAACTTAGGTGCTTCATACATTTCATTTAAGGAATCGCAATTTGCGATTCCTTAAATGCATTCGCAAAATAGAGAATCGCAATTTCTGCGATTCTCTATTTTGCGAAAACCTTCAGGATGATACATCCCAAAAGGCTTGTTCCCGTTCGCAAACGGGCCGATTGTGAGAATCGGCCCGTTTGCGAACGGGAAATGGTCTTGATACATATGGCCCCTAGTCACATATTCCTTACCTTAGAATAGATACCAAAGCAATACAATCCCTGGAGGAGGGACTGTGGACCAGATCAGACCAGGAAGTCCTGCAGGACAGAGCGGCCAAAAGGGCTGTCCCTGCGGACTTGACCGTCCAGGCAGTAGTGCTTAGTGAATGTGTAAAGTGATGCCCACATTGCTGCCTAACAAATGTCAAGGCCTGGAACCACGTTGCAATGATGTGGTCGCAGCCTTAGCTCTGGTGGAATGAGCTCTTAAGCCTTCATGAGGCTTTTTCTTGGCCAGAGCTTAGCAAATTTTGATGCAGAGGATGACCCATCGCGAGATAGTCCTCTTATGCACCACAAGACCTTTCTTTGATCCACAAAGAGTTGGTTGTCCACCTGGAACTCTTTAGTGCGGTCAAGGTAGAACAACAACGCTCTTTTTGGGTCCTGGCGGTGAAGTCGCTCCTCCTCTTTAGAGAGGTGCAAAGGAGCATAGAAAGTGGGCAAGGTGACTGATTGCCCCACGTGGAATGGTGTTACCAATTTAGGTAAGAGAGGCCCTAGTGCAAAGCACCAACTAACTCAGGGAGGATGGTCAGGTAAGGAGGCTTGGATGACAGAGCCTGCTCACCCTCCTGGCAGAATTTATTGCCATGAAAAAGTGTGTTTTGATGACGAGTAGCTGAAGGGGGCAGTTGTGCAAATGTTCGAACGGAGCACACACAGGAATGTGAGAACCAAGTTAAGGTCCCACTGAGGCATGATGAATGGGGCATGTGGGAACATATGTACAAGCCCCCTAGGAAATCTGTTTACAATAGGGGATTTAAATTAAGAGGGTTGGTTTGGCAGCCTCAAGAAGGCAGACAAGGCCGAAAGGTACCCCTTAAGAGTGCCCAAAGCAGAGCCCTGCTGGGCAAGGGTCAAAATAAGAGAAGGCTTGAGAGAGGGAAGCATAAAGAGGATTAACAGACCTTTCTGTACAATATTTTACACATATCTTCCGCCGATAGGCGTACACGGTCTTGGTAGAGGGACGCCTGGCTGCCAAAAATCACATCACAGACTTCGGGAGGAGATCGAATGCTGTCAGCTGCCACCGCTCAATCTCCACGCAAGAAGGTGTAGAGTTGACAGGTTCAGGTGGAGGACTCTTCCCCTGCTACAGTGACATAAGATCCTCCCGAAGGGGCAGCCGGAACGGAGGATCGATGCTCAGTTGGAGAAGCTCGGGATACCAGACTCTCCATGCCTAGTCCGGAGCCACAAGAATGACGTAGGCCTGGTTGCTAATGATCTTCTTGGGCACTCTGGACAGGAGTGATATTGGTGAAAAGACATACAGGGACCCTGAGCTCCACTTGAGATTGAAAGTGTTGCCAAGCGAGTACCGCCTTGGAAACTCAAGTGCGCAAAAGTGCTGACATTGCGCATTCTCGGTGGAGGCAAACAGATCCAGCCAAGACTTTCTCCACTTCTGAAAGAGGCTTTGCGCCACCTCTGGATGGAGACTCCATTCTTGATCCGCTAGGCATCAACAGCCAGCTGAGTTTGTACGCCCTGGTGTTCAGGTAAGCTGCCAGGTGTTGAACCACCAGGGTTTAGCTCTGCCATTCCAGCCATGTCCAGAGATGCAGGGCCTCTTGTCAAAGGGTCCAGGACCCCTCCATGCCTTGTTTGTTGCAGTACCACATGACGGTGGTGTTGGCTGTGAACACCTGAACCAGCTTTCCCTTGATGAAAGGGAGGAAAGCTTTCAATGCCAAGCAAATCGCTCGGTGCTCCAGCAAGTTGATGTGGAGTCCGAATTCCACTGGAGACCAGAGTCCTCTGATCTCCACCTCTCCCAGATGGCCGCCCCATCCCAGGAGTGACGCATCTGTCACTACTGTGTGATCTGGTTGGGGAAGGGAGAGGGGTCTGCCTCTGACCCAATCTCAGCTGGTCAGCCACCACTGCACATCCTGTGCAGTTCCTGACGAAATCTGGACCATGTCAGAGAGATTCCCCTGATGCTGCACCCACTGGAGCTTCAGGACCCACAGCAGCCTCAGAGTCAGTCTCACTGAAATCCAGGATAGAGGCTGAAATATCAGTATCATGGCTTGAATATCCTGGACTCAATTGACAATATGAAAAATCACTAGGCAACATATAGGTTACTCAAATATTGTAGCAGACCTCAAATAAACAATGATAAAGCTAAACTCAATGTACCAATCAATTATAAAAAAGGTTCAATTTTATTAGTACAAAAATTTTAAAAGATGGCTCGAAATTCATCAATCAGCTGATGAGACACATACAAGCAATAACAGGACAATGCTCTATCACATTAAGAACAATTCAACTGTGAATGCTTGATCTCGTTGTCACACAATATACACATGAATTATCACAAAAATAAATAACATCACAATAAATGAAGACAATGCATACAATAAAACATGTGACGAGCCACACAGAAACAAGAAAACAGAAGGTTAATAAAATGATGTAGTGCTGGTTCTTTAATGTATCGACACGCATTTCGGCGAACATAGCGCCTTCATCAGGAAACCACATTGAAGGACATTATCTACAAAAATGAAAGTACATTGAGTAAAGGGAAACTCTCTTGTGTTATGAGATGTGTGGCGTGCCCATACCAAGCGTGAAACAAAAGTATCACATGCACAAACTGGGTTTGAAAAGTAACCAAATAGGGGTGTGTGGTATTCTGCATTTTCCTGTTTCTTCCTCTGACAGCTCATGCTCTATATTCTCTTCTGTGCAACCGGCCTTTTGTTAAAGTTGCTATGCTGTGATGTAATTTAGAATGTATCTTCTAGGGAAAGAATGTTATCTTTTGGATCTGTTGGCAGTTGCTTCTAGCTGTTGGTGGCTGAGGTCTCTTGTACTTGGATGGATTAAACCTGTTCCTGTTTTTCAACTATTTACTGTGTCCTGCCTGTGCGTTGTTACTGGGAGGCATCACCTCATTTTTGCAACGAGTGAACCTACTGCTTTCAACTTCCCTAAGAGACGCCAACACAATGATTTCTTCTTCTACTTTGATTCTTACATGCCAGCTCTAACACACAAAAGAACTTACTCTTTGAAGATTGCCTTCTTTGTGTCTGTGGAGCTGTACCAGCTGTGGACCTACTGCCAGCCTCACCTTCTGTTCAACCCTACGAGAGGTGCAGTTCGTGTCTTCCTCTCCCGGCTTGGTCTGCTGCATCATACACGGCGTCCTCAGCTACCTGAACTTCTCTTCACTTACGGTAGGCTGATCTTCGTGTTGTTTTGTCCTTGCACTCCCGGAGCGGCAACAATTTGATGTCACACTGAGCCTAGGATCTTGCGTTGCAGCTTGCCTGACTTTGCCTGGCCCGTTGCTTAGTTACACGTGTATCCTGTTGCCCGCTGCACGCTTCGCTGAAACGTTCCTCTCTACGCTGAGTGCCTGACGTGTCATGCTGGGCCTAGAAACTTGCGCTGTGGCCTGCCTGACTTTTCCTGGTCCGTTGCTTGGTTGCGCGGTCGCTCGACGCTGAGTGCCAGACTACGAACGACGTCAGAGGATTCAATCCTTCATTTTCATTGGCTATTTCTTTACGCTGCGTCGTAACGCAACGTCGCGGCCATTTTCTTCATTTGCCTGACCTTGTCTGGTCTTGACCCCTTACCTGCTGTGTTCTTTTGAATACGCCCAGCTTTATTTCACGCTGATACGCACAGCTCATTTCAACACGTGTACAGCTTCGTTACACGCTGATACGCACAGCTCATTTCAACGCGCGTACAGCTTCATTTCACGCTGATAAGCACAGCTCATTTCATGTACAGCTAGATTCCATTTCAAGGTTTAATTTAAGTTGATGATTCTTTACTTGTCTGACAAATGGTAAGATTTCTCTTCTCATATTTTTGTTTTGCAGGCATCTCTCAACTTAAGGCATACGCTGTTACGCACAGCTTGTTTCTTCTAAACGTTGTCATGCGCACCTAACATTTACGCATTATTTTCACGTACAAGTGCATCTTTGTTTCATTTCCTCTTTTGTCATCTACGCTGATGCATACAGCTTCATATTGTTCATAGGTTTTCACCCTGATGCACAGTCTGCTCATCTCGTGATCTCAATTTCCATTGCCAAAGTTTAATTTTCTAACTTTCCACTGTAAACTTGTATCTTTTCTTCACAATGCAAAACGTCACTGCTGCACCATTTTTCTTATCCACCCCTGACAATCCAGCAATTTCCTGGTTAAAATAGAAAAAAGTTTTTGCAAACTATGCGAGGGTGTGTTGCACATCTCTAAGTGCAGAGAGAAAAGCCTCCCTATTCATGCACCGAAAATGGATATTCACTACCTTCCCAAGGTGAGTATGGTATTGGAGCGCTATCACTTAGGGAAGAGGATGGCGCAGCAAGAGGAATCTGTTGAGCAATACATAACCATTTTAAGAAAGTTAGCTTCTACTTGTGACTTTGGAGCAACCTTGGATGAAAGGTTGAGGGATCAATTAATGCTTGGCTGTTTTATTGATAAAGCGAAGGCTAGCTTATGGTAAAAAGACAATCCTTCTCTTCAAGAAGTTATCACCATTTTGAAGTTACATGAACATTCTAAGACTTGTGTAGATACTATTCGTAAAGAGTGTGTAAAGAATGGCTCTGTAGAGAAGAATGAGAAGGATGTGCTCAGAGAAGTAAGTGCTAAACCTCTTTCCAAGAGTCCTGCTGACAAACCAATGCTCCCACCTAAATCTTCAAATAGCAACTCCTTTCAGGGTAAATGTTACAGGTGTGGGAATTCTGGTCATATGGCCAATTTTAAAGATTGCCCTGGTGGGAAGGTCACTTGCTCTAATTGTGGCAAGAAAGGTCATTTCTCACGGTGTTGCAAGTCTAATAAGGACATGAAGAAAGTCAGGGAAGTGGACCTCTATGTTCAGGAATCTGATGTTGTTGAAATCTGTCAAGTTTTTAGTGTAAACAATGATGGTCCTTTAGAGGATGTGTATATAAATGATCAATCTGTAACTATGCTGTTTGATTCTGGTGCCAAAATCACACTTATTCCCAAGAGCTTCTATGACCGTTGTCTTGTCAACAAGGTCAAATTGGTGAAACCTCACATCAAACCCAGAGGTTATGGAGGAGAGATCATCAATCTCTTGGGGTATTTTTGGGGCACCATTGAGTTCAAAGGTAGAATTATTCCTGGGAAAATATATGTCTCTGTGAAAGGAGTCTAATTAGTTGGTTTCACCAACGTGATCTTCACGTATATCTAGATCCTAATCAAACTCCTTCTGTCTGCTTGAAGGATTTACCTGATGTCAAAACGGTAAATGAAGGTTCTGACATCTGGGTTGCGAAGTTTCCGGAAGTTTTTAAAAAGTAGCTGGGTTGCCTAAAGAACTATGTTCATCAAATTAGGATGAAGCCAGGCGCTATTCCCAGGGTCGCAAAAGTCAGAGGGGTCCCTCTTTTGGTAAAGGACTCTATTAAAGTTGAATTGGACAAACGTGTTAGCAATGGAATAGGAGTGGAGGCAACTGAATGGATCTCCCCAGTGGTCATGGCCCGCAAGGCCAATGGCGAGGCTAGACTCTGCATTGACTTGAGGGAGTTGTACAAAGAGGTGATTGTTGACCACTATCCTCTTCCCAATATCACAGAAATGTTGTCATCCTTGGGTGGAGCTAAACACTTTTCTACATAAGACCTTTCTTCTGCGTGCCATCAGGTCCAACTCCATCAATCCTCTCAAGACCTCACTGCCTTCATAACGCCCTTTGGGACCTTCAAGTTTCTCCGCAGGCCTTTTGGTCTGATCTCTGCCGCCTCTATTTTTCAGAGGGTTATGGAGAAGGTCCTTAAGGGCGTCCCTGGGATTAAGGTTTATCAAGATGATATTCTGGTTCATGGTGTCCATCTTGATGAGCATAATGAGAGGTTATCCTTGGTCTTGGAAAGATTGCTTGCTGCGGGCCTCACACTCAAGTTTGAAAAGTGCAAATTCAATGTTGGGGAAATTGAATTTCTTGGTCATCTAATTTCAGGTACTGGTATTAAACCAAAACCCGCTTTGGTTCAAGCTATTTCTACTCTCGCCTATCCCAGAGATAAAGATGAATTAGTAAAGTTTCAAGGAATGGATGAGTTTTACAATAAGTTTGTTCCTAATTTTGCTAAAAAAACAGAGACCTTGCGTGGGCTTTTGAAGAAGGGGTCTGGTTTTGAGTGGAGTCATGCCTGCAGTGAGGAGTTTAATACTATCAAACAGTGTTTGAATGATGTGCCTTCTTTGTCGAGTTTTGATCCATGCTCAGCTTCTTATCTAATGACAGATGCAAGCTCCAAAGGCTTGGGTGCCATGTTGTTACAGAAAGCTGCTGGTTCTGAAAGAATCATCCTTTTCATTTCTAGACCTTTAAGGGGGGCTGAGTGCAATTACTCTGTTGTTGAGAAGGAGGCCCTTGCTGTGTATTGGGCCATTCGCAAACGTAAGACATTTTTGTGGGGCAAATCTTTTGAGGTGGTGTCTGATCATAAACCTCTTAACCGTGTTTTTTGCAAGAAAGGGGTAGATTTTGTTTCCAACAGGATTAGGAAATGGGTGGTCACTTTGCAGGAGTTCCAATTTGGTGTATCGTACTTACCCGATTCAAAGAATATGCTGGCAGATTGTTTTTCTAGACTTTGTAGCCTTGATGAAACTTCTGCAGGGTCGGAGGAGCCTGAATTTTTTTCTGGTGAGGATTTTGATGAGAAGCTGAATGTTTGTGTCATTACGGATGGTTTAATCTCGGAGAAGGTCTGGTGTGAAAGCATCAATCAAGATGTTGTGTTAAAGCCTGTTATTTCTAAGGTATGTGATGGTTGGGGAGACAAGAAGGATTATGCAGAAAACTTAAAAAGTTTTTGGAATGTGAAGGATGAGTTAACCATGTTTAATGGTGTGTTGTTGCGTGGCAGCAAGTTGGTGGTTCCTGATATTTTTAAGGATAAACTGGTTGCCAATGCCCATGTGAGTCAAATGGGTATTGCCAAAACTAAGGAAAGAATTAGGGAGGCCTACTGGTGGCCGGGCATGGATATTTATATTGAAAGGGTTGTTTGTGAATGTCCTCAATGTGCAGTGAGTGATAAGGTGTTGAAATGTAGGACTCAACCCATGATTATCAGGGAGCAGTCCTGTGGTCCATGGGTTGATGTTGCCATTGATATTTTAGGACCGGTCAAATTCAGAGGTCAGGATTCTTATGTTTTAGTTTGTGTGGATCTTTTTTCCAGGTGGCCTGAGGTGAAGATTGTCAGTTTTGTTGAATCTCAGGTTGTCATAACATTTTTGGAAGAACTCTTTGAGCGTGAAGGTTTTCCTTTGTCATTATTATCGGACAATGGAGTTCAGTTTACCTCTTTGGTCTCTCAGAAATTTTTGGAGGAAAGAAACATTAGGCACAAGAAGGCTGCTTTATATCATCCTGAGTGCAATGGTGTTGTGGGGAGATTTGTTAAAGTTCTCAAAGAAGCAATGCAGTTGGCTGTGTCCTCTGGTGATGATTGGGTGGCTGCTGTTAAAAAAAAGGTTTGTGAATATAGGTTCAGACCTCATTCTTCTAAGGGGTTGCTCCCTTCAGGCTATTTAAAGGGAGGGCAGCTATCACTGACATGATTCCCTCTTAGGTTGCTTCTTCTAGGAAATCTGTTGACAGCAATGTTGAAAACACTGGTGCATGGAAAGAAAGAGAACTTAAGTGTTTGGAAAAAAGAAAATAATTGTTTGATCCAAGAAAGTCTGCCAAGAAAACTCTGGTTGGTGTTGGTGATTGGGTCAGAGTGAAGTTGCCAAAGAAATGTGGTGGTATTTCTAAGTTTGGCAAACCTTTACAAATCATGAAACTGTTTAAAAATGCAGTGAAGACCAGCGATTTATAAAATTTGGAATCTTGGTAGAGTTGCAAGTGTCCTTCTCAAGGCTCGGTGCATGCCGATGTTTCTGCACCTTGTCTTGCTTCTCAACTGCTGAGGAGGAGCTCTGGACGTGCAAGGTTTACTCCTCGACGTTTGCAAGATTGTGTTTGCTAATTTGTTTCAGGTTTTTTTTTGTGTTGTAGGGGGAAGGTGATGTGGTATTCTGCATTTTCCTGTTTCTTCCTCTGACAACTTGTGCTCTATATTCTTTTCAGTGCAACCGGCCTTTAAGGTTGCTATGCTGTGATGTCATTTAGAATGTATTTAGAATGTATCTTCTAGGGAAAGAATGTTATCTTTTGGATCTGTTGGCAGTTGCTTCTAGCTGTTGGTGGCTGATGTCTCGTGTACTTGGATGGATTAAACCTGTTCCTGGTTTTCAACTATTTACTGTGTCCTGCCTGTGCTTTGTAACTGGGAGGCATCACCTCAGGGTGCTTAGTGAAGAACTCAAAGATAATAATAAAAGAATCTCAGATCTGACAAATTTCAAAATTAAGGGGCCGATTCCGATCTCGGCCGGTAGGGCTCCGAATCGGATTCGGCTTTACCGGATCCGATTCGGAGCCCTGTTTCCCGACCGAACCGTACGCGGGTCCGGCCGGCGAGTACGATGCGAAATCGCCCGACCGACTCGTCCGGGCATCCCGACCGCTCCGACCGACTCGCTCCCGGCTCGAACCGCTCCGACCGACTTCGCTCGGACTCGACTCGCACCGCGCAATGGAGACGTTCCCGGCCGGGTAAGTACGATGCGCGCCGCGAGCGAGTCCGACCGAGCCGCGCCGTCCGGCTCGTAAGAGTTGTCGGAGCCGTACTTTGGGGGTCCGTGTCGGACCCCCTGTACGCGTAGCCGCGCGAGTCGCACACAGGGGGACCCATGGGTCCCCCTACCTGTGCGTGTACGGCGCGAATCGCTTCGCCGCGTACCCGCTGTAGGGGGCGCACTTGTCCGACTCGCACCCATTGAGTCAATGGGAGCCCGCGTACGCGTTGTACGACCGGCTCCCATTGACTTCAATGGGAGTCCGACCGACTCGAGTCCGATAACATACGGACGCATCGTACTCGTTCGGTCGGACTGCACGGGTCCGATTCGGTCGGAAATCTCTCCGGGTCCGGCTCGGTCGGAGAAATTTCCGGCCCGAATCGGAATCGACCCCTAAGTATAGAATGTCAAATACCCAATAGGAAAGAATAGAAAAGACAAAACAGATTAGTGTGTGAAATTGGAAATAATATGCTCACCAGAACCAAATTAGATGGATGTCTTTATGTATATCTATACTTCAAAAAGCAGCCACTGGGGGCATCTGCCACATGCAGACAATTATGGTCTTAAAATAATATAGATAGTGATATCTGTCAGGGAATATATATGACTGCAAAAGATTTACTATACATGATCAAGGGAGTCAATTATAGACAGTACCTTGTCTTGTGACAATAATATACAATCAAGAAATGGAATGTCAACGCTGCCTAAGACAATATCTAAAACAGATGGAATAATATGAGACTCAGAACTGAAATTACTATCAGTTCCTAAGGTTATATACATATTCTGTGAATCTGAATAAGGATGTATTAAAGAATACCTTACATGTATATGGATGGCTAGTATGAAAATCAAATGCTAGACAAGAATCCTTCTTCTGTCAGAAATCGATTATTGAAGGTATGAGACACGAAGTCTTCAAGTAGAAGGGAGCATCACCATACGGGATAGTCACCTGACTCAGGCAATGATGTTGATGTGGAGTCCGAATTCCGCTGGAGACCAGAGTCCTCTGATCTCCAGCTCTCCCAGATGGCTGCCCTATCCCAGGAGTGACACATCTGTCACTACTGTGTGATCTGGTTGGGGAAGGGAGAGGGGTCTGCCTCTGACCCAATCTCAGCTGGTCAGCCACCACTGCACATCCTGTGCAGTTCCCGCTAAAATCTGGGCCATGGCAGAGAGATTCCCCTGATGCTGCGCCCACTGGAGCTTCAGGTCCCACTGCAGAGCCCCCATAGGCCATCTGGCATGTGTCACCAGCAGGATGCCATGAGGCCCAGCAGCTTCCGAGTCAGTCTCACCGAAATCCAGGATAGAGGCTGAAATATCGGTATCATGGCCTTAATATCCTGGAATCGCCATTCAGGAGGAAAGGCCCGAAACTGCACTGTGTCCAGAACAGCTCCGATGAAAGGGAGCAACTGAGAGGGAGTCGGGTGTAGCTTCAGCACGTTGATAGTGAACCCCCACGAAAGCAGGATATTCGCCGTAGTCTGGAGGTGGGAGAGAACAGTCTGGGGCGAGCTCGCCTTCAACAGCTAGTCGCTAATATAGGAGAAGACTGACACCCCTGATCTGCGCAGTTGAGCTGAAACCACCACCATCACCTTGGTGAACACCCGAGGGGCACTGGTAAGGACAAAGGGGAGCACTGTGAACTGACTGTGCTTGTGGCCTACTGTGAACCGCAGGTAGAGCCTATGGTCAGGCAGATAGTCATTGTGAAAATAAGCATCCTGCAAGCCCTATGCTAACATCTGGTCTCCGGGGTCTAGGGAAGACAAAACCTGAGCTAGGGTGAGCATTTTGAACATTTCCTTTTTGAGGAAGTAGTTGTGGGCTCGCACATCTAGAATAGGATCAGAGTATATGGCGACACCTACAAAAATCTACACTAGCATAAAATATTCCACCAACAGCCAATTTGCCTTCGAAATATAAAAAAATGATAGAACTAGCTAATGTTCCTGCCACAGAGGTAGTCAACCACTATAACTTACTAATAGTAAACCCTTTCTACCAACAAAAGGAAGACAAACTTAGTCACCTAAACAATTATTTTGAAGACACATGGGTGGGCAGGCTGCATCAGTCAGGACCATGGTGGAATGTCCATGACAGCACCCTGGCACAGGAAGCCAAAACAAGCAACACATTGGAAGGATGGCACAATGCCTTCCAATCTACGCTAGGCAGAATTCAACCTACACTTTTCAAATTTATCAAAGCAATACAATAGGAGCACAGCTACCAAGAACTAAGAATAGAACAATCTGTTACTTAAATTGGCCCTAAACTTAACAAACAAACTAAAAAAATGTACAAAATGCTACAATGGAAAGTCTGAATCTTTGTAAATAACAAAAGACTAGCCTACTGATAAATAATAGCCAAATCCATTCTTTAAAACACATATAAACCTACCACAAACCTCACAAACTACAACATACTCTGAACCAATAAAGCAAACAATTTATTATAATAATTATATCAATATTTTATTACATCAGTGAAATAATTATGTACAATAAAAAAATACATACTTATATATGAAAATATGCATATTAATAATTAGAAAAACAATTGCTAAGCATCTAACCAACTTAAAAATAAATTAAAATCATCACTTTAAATAAATACAGCACATAATCTAAACCACTCCATATAATCATAAAATAAATACAACATAAACAATATATAACATTTCCCACCCACAACAAAAAATCAATATAAAGCTAACTGTTCTGTAGCTGTAGATTTTTCTCCACCTACATGTAACAAAGAATAATACTGCAATAAAAGACAAGAAAACTGTTCCAAAAAGCCCCAAACAAAATGCTAAAATATAAACAATCCATTTGAAATCCCTCGAAAAAATCCAAAGTGTGTAGGTTCCATAAAAATCCCCAAAAACGTTTTTCAAAATAATAACCGCTCTAGGAAACCGACGGCCTAAATCACCAAAACATAAGTAACATTCCATATTTTAAAAGAACATAATCATACATTAGTTAAACATTGTAAAAGATAAGGCATACAACAAAATGTATCAAACAATAATTTTAAAAAATGTGGCAAATTTGTAAAGTATAAATAAAATTTTTGTATAAAATATATACACTTATTTAATATATACTAATTAAAAATATGTTAAATAATGTTTAATAAATGAATTAAAAAAAATTAAATGTGTAAAATTTATACTCAATGTAAAATTACCTATGAAAATATACATTATCGAAATATGTATAAAATATGATGTTTTTGTATTTTTTCAAATACAAAAATAAATTCTTTCATTTACTTGACTTTGTGAGTAAATTTTGTTTAAATATATTTTTTTATAAAAAATAATAGTAAACTGTACAATAAATATAAATTATGAAAAAATACAATTTGGAAAATGTGTGACTTCTTTTTATTTTACTAAATGTTAATTGTATACACTAAAAGTTGACATTTACTATTCCTACTCCGACCTAAACCAACTTGGGGAAGGTGTTGCACACTAAAAGGGTGACATTTACTATTCTTACTGCAAAGTAAAACAACTTGGAGAAGGTGTTTGACACTAAACACTTTACACTTACTATTCTTAATCCAATCTAGACCAACTCGTAGAATGTGTTGGACACTAAGGGACCGATTACGATCTCGTTAGGAAAGCTTTCCGGTCGAGTCGGTTCCAGAAAGCTTTCAGTACGAATCGCACTCCGGGAGTCAAACCAAGCGATTACGATGTGTCCATATGTTTATGGATTCGGTTCGGTCGGACTCCCATTGAATTCAATGGGAGCCTGTGTACCCAACGTGAACACAGGCTCCCATTGAAAAAAGAGGTGGGTGGGGAAAAGCGTGCACCCTGTGGGGGGTACCCCATGGTGCCCCCCCATATTTTGCATGCATCGAAAGGGGGGAACCGGTGGGCCCCGGGTGAAGGGGGGCCAGCTACGGGCCCCCAAAGTCCGATTCCAAAAGCTGTTTCATCTCGTCAAGACCAAGTCGGTACGGCTATCAGAATCGGTCATCGTACTCGCTCGTTCAGAAACCGTCCCCATTGAGCTGCATGATTCAGCTCCGAACAAGTCGGACTGCCTGAATCGCGTTCAGAAACGATTCGGTCAGCCCGGACGGCTTCCTCGCATCATACTTGGTCATCTGGAAAGGTAGACGATTCGGTCGGTAACATAGGCTCCGAATCGGATTCGCTTAATCCGAATCCTGTTTGGAGCCTTACTAAACGAGATTGTAGTCGGCCCCTAAAAGGTTTACATTTACTCTTCCCACTCCAACATAAGCATATTTGAGAATGTGTTGGACACTAAAGGGGTGACATTTACTATTCCCACTCCAATGTAATTCAACTTGGGAAAGGCATTGGACACTAAAGGGGTGGCATTTACTATTCTCACTCCAATCTAAACCAACCTGGGGAAGGTGTTGGACACTAAAAGGGTGCCATTTACTATTTCCGTTCAAATCTAACCATATTGGGGAAGGTTTTGGACAGTAAAGGGGTGACATTTACTATTCCCACTCCAATCTAAACCAACTCATGGACATCGATTCATCAAAATGCCATGGCTAGCGAAAGTGACATCACATGCCATGGGACCCCTGCCTCATGTCACCGAAAGTGATATCACATGCACTTTGACCTGATGACATCACAGGAAGTGACATCACCTGCCCTCTGGGGCCCCATGAAATCAAAGGAAGTGACATTGCATGACCTGGACCTGGCCTGGCAGTTCGGTCTGGACTGTTCCCATGAGGCACAGGGTCAAGACTGATTTGCATATGGCTTGGTTCAAACTGGAATGGCATGGTGAGCAAAAAAACGATGGATATGGGCCCATATATCTGTACTGGCATGAATGTATGACATTGTTCTGCATTCTGTCCATCAACTGTTCTTTTTGCATTTGTCACCCCCAGTGGGACGGGTATGCCCAGACATGGGTCCCGTGCTCTCCATTCCACTGGAGTCAAGCTATCCTGGCTGATGAGGGGTGAAACCCCGAAACCGGTCCTAGGATGCTTGTTTCCAGTCCAGGGAGGACCTGGCCTGGCAGTTCGGGCTGGACTATTCCCATGAGGCACAGGGTCAAGACTGATTTGCATATGGCTTGGTTCAAACTGGAATGGCATGGTGAGCAAAAAAACAATGGATTTGGGCCCAGATCTCTGTACTGGGGTGAATGTATTGAAGGAAGTGGCCCTTAGGGGCACCCGGGTTACTTACAACCACCTGCTATGCCTTCCCAAGAAATGAAGTCGGTCAGACAGTAGAGAATACAAACAAGCTTTTATTAGTAATGCTCTGCAGAAGAGTCCAATCTGACTTGCACCCTAAGATGTCTGCCGAGGGACTGGCTTCCCCCCGGCCTGCAATGCATGATCATTCCTCCAAGAACCCCCAACCACGCCCACAGTGGAAAGTTACCGGCCTGGGCCGAACATGAACAAAGAAGGCACAGAAGGATGGGCTACCACCTGCCAGATGGGTACATGCTATCAGCAACTCAAGGTTACCGCGCTGAGTCTCATCGTCTCCTAACGTGGGAGCAGAACTACACACTCGGATAGGCATGCGATGGCAGGATGGCCTATTCTTTAGTAAAGTCGGGAAGCAGCCTTGAACAGGAAAGAAAAATAATAACTAAATACAGTGTTCTGCTGAGGCAGGCAATACGAAAAATGAGGCCTAATTCAGACACAGCCTAATAGGGATTACGAAATACAAAATGGAGTCACACTTGCTAACTAAAGCTTGCACATTGCAGGGATAACTCAGTGGGTTACATAACGTGCCTACAAATGGCATCTATTTAGCCACACATTGCTAACCTAATATAGCATGATACGAGTGCATAGCAGGAATTGGATTTTCAAACCTAACAGACCCTCCTTTTAGCATGGGTGGCTAAATGCTTTATTGCTATCCGGTAGGGTCTTTACAAGTCTAAGTGGGAAGGAAGAAAAATGCATGCGCACTTCACGTTACAAGGAAGAATAAAACAGCACATGAGAATCAACATCTACTTAGTACTCAAAAATACCTTCATCAATAAGCATGATATCCTGCATCATCATAGTCCTTAGTATCACGTCCTGGCAATTTAGGGGTAGGGGTGAGCTTGCTCACACAATAGGTGCAACATGCTGGAAGGCAATTAATACATAGGCAACATGTGAAGACAACACCTGCGATAACTAAGAGGGCAAGTAGTATCTTCCAACCCCATGATGTCAGCAGACCCCAGAACCACCCTGTGAGGGACCATGAACCATTATCCTGATGGATATCTGAAGCAAGCCTATGTAATTTCTGTATGGCGGAGTATACATTAGGGGCGTTATCAGGAATGTAAACGAAGCAACTGCTACCGATGACGCGACAGGCTCTGCCCCTATCAGCAAGGATGATGTCTAAAACCATCCGGTTTTGAAGAGCTACAAGTCTCGTAGCCTGAAGCTCAACGGTAATATTAGTCAGTATACCTGCAGTAGTGTTAATGACTCCCTCAACTACTCTAGCAAGGCGACGGATATTACGGCTATTGAACATGGGGCCCCATAACAGCAAAATGCCCTTCATGATGTCAGTAAATTGCTGTAGGGAAGTATCTGTTTGATCTATATCTTCTGGATTGACAACTCTCTTGGCTCGATGTAAATGTAGATCCCTACGCTGTAGTCTATGATCCTTGTGATAGTTAGATGGTGCAATATATACTGGGGGCAAAAGAAAAGAGGCATAACACTGGCCAGACCATCCCCTGGGAAGCCATGTATAAGCCTGCCACCCACAAACAAAGTATACATTGGGAGGTGTGAGCAAATGTGGGCTACTAGTAGTGTTCAATCGGTATGTATGATTACAACTGCTCTGACCTACTGGAACATTCCCTGTACCTTCAACACAGAAACTAGCTGTTGTATTTATCCCAGGGACGGGCATGGCTTTGTCTTCTGTTATATTTCGTTCCTGGAAACATTTAAAATATTCAGTAACATTAAATCCTTGAAAATCCAATATTTCGTTTTGTAACCAAGTGACATTCTTACTATCCACAAAAACATTCCCACAAGCTTCTGGATGTAGGGTACCCTCCTTTCCATCTGCCCAAGGTGTATATCCTTGGTGTACCACTATATACTCCAACACTGCTTCGTAATCAGACTGCACCATATTCATCATATCAGCATGATAGTGCATGTACACCGTAGAAAGCAATTGGAACCATGGCTCACAGCTACCCAAATATGACAGGGGCAATGACACCAGTAGATCGTTCCTGTGCATAACTGAGGGAAGTAATCCACACACCCAACAATTCGTGGCATTAGTTGTACTGTGTACCTGATGAAGCATCTGCAGAAACGCATTCTCAACATAGGTCTGATTGTCTTTCTTTGTGCAGGGCCAGTGTAGCAAACGAATGCTCAGGGGGAACCAGGGTAGTCCCTATCAAGGTGTGTACAGAATGCTGTTCTTCTAAATACCACACCACCCCGAATAGTGTTATCACAATGAGAAGGACCATTACCACTACCACCCTACTCCCAGTAGACCAACTAGACCACACAGGACCATTCTGCTGTAATGGTGGGGCCACCAGAGGCTGTTCCTCCTTCATAATTGCGCGACCAAATGGGTACATAGAAAAAAACGTAGGAATTGGAGCCACAAAAATACAACCAACCAGAGGGGTACAAATCACCCAGTGTCCTTCAGAGCCTCACTGGTAGACTCCTATTGTTCATCAACGACTGTGCTATGAAGCACTCCCACGGGGAGCTGCGCGATTGCAGCCCTTGCTGGAAAACAAATCCTCTTCTTTCAGGACAGGGCACCCTCCCTCCTTGGAAGGCACCCTCAGCTAATCCTGTCCAGTGTCCAGGGCAGTGCACCAGTGTAACTCACTCTAATCTAAAACAGGCACCTTAGGCACGGCACCCACGCCCTAAGCTCCAGTCCTTCCCTAACTCCTGGACTGCCCTACTGGCGCACTGTCCTTCCGTCGGGCCGTAGGTTGTACCTGGTGACCCCAGGCACTTCTTCATCAACAAAAAGGGGAAGAAGTTCAGGCTCAGCAGGGCATTGTGACTCAGATGTCGGTGCACCAGAAGCGGGAGCATCCGGGGCGGCCCTTATCTCTGGGGGGACCGCCTCAAGTAAGGCCTCGTCGCTTTCTTCGTCTGTCCGCGCCCACCTCAGTTGGGCGTCAGAGAAGGGAACAAAACTGGGCACGCGCTCCCCTTTCTGGTCAGCAATGCCGTCGAGGACCCACTGATCATACGGAAGTGGTAGAGGTACCCTTTTTACATGCGATGCATGCACCCAGTGCTTCCGGCCTTCAAGCTTCACTGCGGTGCGGGTGGCGAGCAGGACAATCAGGGGCCCCTTCCACCTCGGCTCCAGGCAGTTCTTCCGTTGAAAATTCTTGACCATTACAAAGTCCCCGGGTTGTAGCTGATGCCCGGGCCCCTCTGGTACTGGTTGCAGCATGGCGTGAATCCGTTGGTGGACAGAACGGAGATCTTTAGACAATTCATACAGATAATCTATCAGTAGGGGGTACTTTATCTTGGAAAAGCGCTTGGGTCTTGGGACGCCCCAGATGTTGGCGGGGTGCCCGAAGGCCACCTCATACGGGGACAACCCTGTTCTAGAATGCGCTGTCACTCTGGTAGACAACAAAGCCAAAGGTAGGGCATTGGGCCATCGCAATCCTGTGCTTTCTTGAATCTTCGCTAACTTCAATTTGAGGGTACCATTGTACTTCTCAACCAGGCCTGCTGACTGGGGGTGGTTCGCTGCATGAAACTTCTGTCTAATATGCAAGCCTTTACACACCAATTCAATGACCTTTGAATTGAAGTGACTTCCATTGTCACTCCAGATCACACGTGGTAATCCATAGCACGGGAAGAACTCTTTTAAGAGAGCCGTTGCCATAGCCGTATTCTCCTTAGTGGGGTAAGCCTCAATCCATTTACTGAATGCGCAAATCACTACCAGCACATACTTCAAATTGAGAACTCGTTCCATTTCGATGAAATCCACCTGGAGATCCTCGAAAGGGAAGGAAGGCGGTGCAAAATTACCTGCGGGTGTAGGAGTACCTTTCCCAGGATTATGTTTCAGACAAATGATGCAGTGTTTCACCAAGTGTGTGGCTACCTTAGGGATATTATCATTTCGCCATACTGGGTCCAATAGTTTACATATTCCTTTGGCGCTAATGTGTGCTGGGCCGTGGGCCATGGTAACAACAGGGAGCACATATGTGTTGGGCAGCAACCATCTCTGTTTCCCAGACAAATCAGTCCAACACCCATCCTCGTCCAAACGCCCTATCCTCTCCTCCCATTCTGCCAGTTCATCTACTGTCGCCTCACTCTGTATTTCCCTGACATTGTCTAATGTGTCCTCGAACATTCCATTGTCTGGAACCCACCTAGCGGAACCTGCTACAAACATCTTTTTCATCTTCGATCTAGCTGTCTCCTTAGATGTCTGATCTGCAAAAGCATTACCCCTTCCAACATCGTCTGTTACTGCTTTGTGAGCACTACATTTTATTATTGCCAACTTATCAGGAAGTGTCAGTGCTGTCAACAGTCTATGTATCAATGGACCATGCTGTATGCGCAACCCATGCGAGGTCAAGAACCCTCTCTCCGCCCAGAGGTGCCCGAAATTATGGGCCACCCCAAAAGCGTACTGGCTGTCGGCGTAGACATTGACAGTCAGTCCCTCACTCAACTCACAAGCCCTAAGGAGGGCAACCAACTCTGCAGCCTGGGTCGATTGGTGTGGGATATGGGATGTCTCAACTACAGTGTAATGTTGTGATTGCATAAGCTGCAGTGGTAGTGCCATCTGGTAGTTTGAAACAAGAGCCATCGACATATAGTTCCCCCTGAGGGTCAGATAAGGGAACATCAGTCAGGTCTACCCGTCCCTTCGTTTCTTCCTTAGTCCGAAATAAACAATCATGGACATCATTGTCCTTTTCTTCCGAAGGGAGGGGTAGTAACGTGGCTGGGTTCAGAGTAGCACAGCGTTTGATGGTAATGTGCGTAGCAAACAAAGTTAACTCATATCCAGTCAGACGCGCACTAGTAAGGTGCTGTGTTTTTGTCTTATTCAACAGTGTGTCCACAGCATGAGGTACCATGACTGTGAGTTCCGTATCAAGGACGAGCCCTGCCGATTGCCTGATAGAAACTGCCACCGCCGCTGCAGCCCTCAGGCAGCTCGGGAGAGCTGTGGCGACGTTATCAAGAATAGCAGAGAAATATGCGCAGGGTCTCTGCTTACCACCGAAACCCTGTGTTAGAACAGAAAGCGTGCAACCGTCCGCCTCATGTACATAGAGCACAGAAGGCTTCTGGTAATCAGGAGCACCAAGCACAGGAGCAGAGCAAAGCGCAACCTTTAATTGCTCAAAAGCTTGCAGGCATGCAGATGTCCAAGGCAGGGGTTCATGCACTTCTTTGGTGGTCAGGTAAAGGAGGGGTTTCGTCAGTAATAAATAGTTAGGGATCCAGTGACGACAATACGAAGTTATACCAATGAAAGCGCGTACCTCGCGTTGGGTCTTAGGAACAGGCATATTAGTAATAGCAGCTATGCGTTCAGGTGTTAGTCTACGACCCTCCTTTGACAGTAGGTGACCTAAATAGGTGACCTCCTGTCGACAATATTGAAATTTAGAAAGTGACACCTTGTGGCCATGGTGTGCCAAATGTAACAGCAATTTAACTGTGGCCTCTTTACAACCTTCTTCAGTGTCTGAAGCCACAAGGATGTCATCAACGTACTGCAACAGCACATTACCAGGGGGAAGTTCCAAAGAGTCCAATTGGGCTTTCAAAGCTTGGCTATAGATACTCGGACTCTCCGTATAGCCTTGGGGAGCACGGCAGAACCTAAAGCTCCTTCCGGCTATTGCGAAACCAAACAGATGTCTGCTATCTGTATGCTGAAAAAAGCATTCTTTAAGTCTATCACAGAGAAGAATTTTGCAGACGCGGGAATCCTTGTCAAGATCGTAGTAATGTCTGGGACTACAGGATACTGGGGAATTACTATTTTATTCCCCTCTCTTAGGTCAATTACAAAGCGGTAAACGTCAGGGTTAGCATCAGAAGAATCCAAGGGTGCCTTTTTAAGAATAGGAAGAATAGGGCTGTTACACACATTCGCCGCTGTCTACTCAACCACACCAGACTTAATCAAATCCTGTATTATTTGCAATAAGGCCTTTTCTCCTGCCTGGGATATCTTGTACTGGGGAATACATGGCCATACAGCATTTTCCTTAATCTGTATAGAGACTGGTGGGATCTGGAGTAACCCCACATCCGTGTCTCCTGTAGCCCACAGTGTGCGTGGCACATCTTTAAACTCAGCGGGGAGGGGGGCATCCTTTGCGAAACATTGTGTGGCACGGGCCACCTGTGGTCCAATAGTCATGTAAACACCGTCTGGAGAACAAGAAATTGTCGCATGCAACCTTTTTAACAAATCCAATCCTAACAAATTCTCCCCACAATTTGTCGTTAATAGAAATGGTGAATCAACCGTGAAGGGGCCAATAGTCAAAGCAAGAGGTTTGGAAATGGGGCTGACAACTGGCACGCCTGAGAAACCCACTGAAACATTGTTTTGGCCAGACAGAGCCGCCCCCGGGACCAGTGAACGGGAAACAGAGCTATTCATAGCCTATCACAAGGCGAGTCCGACCCAGGGGGTTATGAAACGGACAGTGGACTGGTGGAGTGTGTCGCCCACCGTTTCCCCTCCTCTCTCACAGCAGCAAGACGAATGGAGTTGCCCTGACATACGTGGATAAGAGGAATTCGGACACGGCTCCTTTAAATGGGAGGACATTGCTGAAGGCCCCGCCCCCAGGGATGACGTCGACGGAACCCGGCCCACAAAAACCCGAGGATCACGGAAGCCAGTGTGTGGCAGCACCGGAGGAGACGCGGAAGAGGAGCCGGAGAGGGACCAGTACGAAGCCACGCGAACGGAAACGAGCAGAGGAGCGGTGACGGAGAGTGCGAGAGACGCCAGCAAGCCAGGAGGCCAACGTCCCCGTGGTTCGCCCAGCCACGCTCCAGGAGGAGTGTGGCTCTCGCAGGTACGCGAGCGTTTTGTGGGCTGGGTGGGAAGAAGGGAGAGACCCGATTTTAATACGTAGGGAGTCCCCTCTCCCCTATATACCCTTCCTGAGCACTTCACCCTCACTAAGAGTTGGCGTGGTATTTGCACCGTGTGCTCCTTCACACCCCCTCCCTATCACTGTAAGCTGTTTTCACCCCACTGATACAAGGTATCCTGTCTCATTTTCTCCCTATACCTCATCACCGAATCCTGACCCTCCCGAGTCGGTGGCTGCACGGGTTCGTTCTGGACTGGATGAGGAGAGGCTGGACCCTGTCGAGGGACCGAGATTCCAGAGATAAACCTCCCACATCTCCTTTACCCTATAAGACACTGGTTACCCAAAGGAGACGTGTCCTGCATTCAATAAAGCCTTCCCTACCTCTACCTAGTCTCCTGCCCCTTTCTACCAACCCGCTACATAGCCCCTGTATCAACTAAGAATTTCTCGGTCATACCCTGTAAATCTGCAGTGACATAGGGTCCGCCCTGATCTACAGGCACCGGAACTGGTCCCTTGCCCTGTCCCTGTCTATCCTAGCTGTGAGACATCCCCGTCACTTCGTCCATGTCATAGTCATCATGATACTACTGCCCCCATCTGGGGTCGTCAAAATAATTCCCGCTCTGTCTATGAAACGATGTATTCTCCGATCACGTCTCCCCCCGGCCTCCTCCTCCTCCTCCACGTCCTCTAAAACCCCGACCTCTCTGGGCCTCGTCTTTCTGGACTAACTCCGGACATTCATTCCGCCAATGTCCCTCCTGCTTGCAATAAGCACATTGGGTGATCCCAATTGGTGCACCCGAGGAACCACCCCTGTTAGACCTGGGTAGCTGCTGGGCCGAACCCGAACCTCTTCCTCTTCCGTTACCCCTCGCAACTTGCTGCATCAACACCCTCGTCTTCAAGTCTTTCGACTTTTTCTCCACTTTCTCCTTTTCTTCATTCTCTCTATGCTCGTAGTACTGTGCCATGCTCGATATTACCGATGGAGAAGAGGTGCTTTCTGACGCCTGCAACCTAGTCGCAATCTCAGGAAGCAAGTTGGTAACGAACCTGCTGACAAACAGCCGGACACCACCTTCCAATGACAGGTCCTGACCACTAAAGTCGAGAAACACCCCTTCAAACCTAGTGAAGAAATCAGACACACTCTCATCCTTCTTCTGACGACATGCCGTCAACTTGTCCCAATCCACCCATCTCGGCGGGATAAGGGAATGCATATAAGTGATAATGCGACCAGGTAAGGCCAATATCTCCGCCCTCAGCTTGTCACCGGGCTTGCGGTCCTTATCCCACGCCCTGATCTGATCCCATGTTCCTCCCAATTCCACCACATGATCCTGTGTATGCACTTGCCTCCATATATCCACCGGTACCAACGAGCCAAAGAACAACTCAATATCTGCTAACGTCATCACCGTGGAGGAGGCCGCCTCTGTCAACTCTTTGTAATACGCAGTCGGGTTTTTCCGAGGGTCTGGCAACTGACTTTTAAGAGATATTACCTCACTCCTCTTCCAAGGAGTATAGATCCACTGTTCCTGGAACCGAGCATCGACTCGCAGCCTAATTACAGCATTTGCGGAGTCGTGCAGTTCTGGTATTTCAGGATGATAAATGGGATGGACCTCTCTCATTGGGTACTGGGTCACCATTGTCGGAACCTTTTGGTGCAAACTGCCTCGATAACCCACCAATGTCGTTACATTGCTAAAAACCTCATTAGGAGCCATATTTGCAGCATATACCCTGTCCCGTTTGTCATAGATGATCTGCGGTGCAACACCCTGAAAACACTGCTCCCACAGTCCTATTAGCATGGCCGACATGTGCTTAAGGGCATGCTGCTGTATAAAGGGCTCATAGTCCTTCATCACACTCCACACATCTTCCACACTATAGATCGGGTTCCGGGCCCACTGAGCCGCCTGATTCGCCACCATTTGCTTCTCCTCATCACCCACAGCAGAACGCACCAACACTTTGTCCATACGGTCTCGTGCTGCCACCCAGTTCCCTTCATGCATCCCACGTGCAGGTGCCTCCCCATTCGGCAGTGCTAGGGGTGTCATACCTGAGGGGGAAAGAGCAGATGAGGAGACGGGTATCATCATGAAAGGAGACTGTATCTACTGCTACACCCCCTTTCACTCCTACAACACCGAGTCAGTAGACAGAACAGGAGAGCTAACGGCTCCCACCCCCCCCTCCTTGCGTAAGTAGGGAAGGAGCAGGCAGGGCTGGGGCCGAAGCAGTTTGACTAGAGGCAGAAATACTAGGAAGAGCGGCATCGGAGGCCGGGGACTGAGATGTGGGAACCCTTGGGTATATCCGCTCAGGAGCATAAGGTGGAGGAGGGCGAGAATCCAATAGCTCTTCAACGAAAACATCACCTTCCTCTCTCGTAACATAACATTTATCTGTCTGTAATCGAAACTTTCTATATGCACATTCTATGCCTTTCTCTTTCTTTGCCCTTTCATAGGCCACTGCTTTCTGCGTTATAGTTTGCGTCTGCCTCTTCCGGGCCTCTTTCTCTGCTCTCATACTCCGCTGCTTTGCTTCTTTCTGCCATACTCTTAGAGAATCAAACATCGACTGCCTGCTCTTTTTGGCGAACAATTTGTCCTGCAAGAAATTCAATTTTTGCTCATCAAACGAGCCAGTAAGTGGCCATTGTAACTCTGTATTGTCCCTCGTATATTTATTCCACAATGTGCTAAACATAATAGGGCCAATACCGTGCTTGACGTATACATCAAAATTGGGGGTACCCTCTGGAGGCGCAGGCTGGCTCTCTTCCAATCGAGCCTCAGTAGAACAACATCGACATCCAAAACACCCCAGTTTACTTAGACAACGCATCTTAATATAAGACACATGCGCTGTCCCCAACGGACAAATTTAACACCAACGAACAAAATAATAAAAGTAAAAATAAATAAAGAATACAAGTATTGTTCAAAAACCAAACCAAGACGGTCCGAGGACTGCTTCCTACAGCCCGTAGACTGTACCAAATTCAAGAAGACAGGCTCTAGCCCCAGACCTTTTCAAGAGTAGACCAAATTTCCAGTTGGCCTGGCAGATTGTTCGCAAACAGCCCCAGGCCTTTTCGAGAACAGGCCAAATTTCCAGTTGGCCCGGCAGGCTGTTCACAAACACTCTGTCTTTTAAAGGGTCCGCAAACCCACCATAGGCTCATGCCGTTCAAGCAAGGCAGTTCGAAAACTGCACCAAAACAGTCCGGAGACTGTACCAAGACACAGCCCGTCGGCTAATGTCGTTCAAGCAAGACAGTCCGGAGACCGTACCAAGACACAGCCCGTAGGCACGTGCCGTTCAAGAATGGTGCCATTTTTTTTTCAAGAATCAAATCACTCACCTGGTGCACATAGGTCGAGTCAAGTTATTCTCCACTGCCGACTCTTTGGACCAAACGGTCAACTCCAAGGTTTCGCCTTCTCAGGACCCCAGCCGGTGACCACTAGACGAGGAGTCGCCCGATCAGACGGGCGGGGCAGCTGTGAGAACCAAGCTCGATCGTGTGGGGTACCCCGATCCGCCCGACCAACCAGACGCAACCCCGACCCTGCAACCCGATTACGGGCGAGCTGGATCACCTTGCGGGGTCCCTGTTTGGGCGCCAACTGAAGGAAGTGGCCCTTAGGGGCCACCCGGGTTACTTACAACCACCTGCTATGCCTTCCCAAGAAATGAAGAGTCGGTCAGACAGTAGAGAATACAAACAAGCTTTTATTAGTAATGCTTTGCAGAGGAGTCCAATCTGACCTGCACCCTAAGATGTCTGCCGAGGGACTGGCTCTCCCACGGCCTGCAATGAATGATCATTCCTCCAAGAACCCCCAACCACACCCACAGTGGAAAGTTATCGGCCTGGGCCGAACATGAACAAAGAAGGCACAGAAGGATGGGCTACCACCTGCCAGATGTGTACATGCTATCAGCAACTCAAGGTTACCGCGCCGAGTCTCAGCGTCTCCTAACGTGGGAGCAGAACTATACACTCGGATAGGCATGCGAGGGCAGGATGGTCTATTCATTAGTAAAGTCGGGAAGCAGCCTTGAACAGGAAAGAAAAATAATAACTAAATACAGTGTTCTGCTGAGGCAGGCAATACGAATAATGAGGCCTAATTCAGACACAGCCTAATGGGGATTACGAAATACAAAATGGAGTCACACTTGCTAACTAAAGCTTGCACATTGCAGGGATAACTCAGTGGGTTGCATAACGTGAATACAAATCGCATCTATTTAGCCACACATTGCTAACCTAATATAGCATGATACGAGTGCATAGCAGGAATGGGATTTTTAAACCTAACAGAATGACATTGGTCTGCATTCTGTTCATCAATTGTTCTTTTTGCATTTATCACAGGAAGTGAAGCATCTAACTTTTGGTTACTTACATTACACACAGAGGCTGGAAAATCTCTACAGATACAAAAGAAGTACCCTATAAACAGAAATACTTCAAATCCTATTGAAAATTCAGCTGAATACATTGTTTCATGTTGTATCTTCAGATATACAATTAAGATAATGTAGCATTGATTAAGAACTCATCAAATAACGTGCAAAAATGGACAATACACTAGTCAAGTTGAAATCAGCCATTATCAATATCAAATAACGTATAAAATGTGAAGTTTGTTTCATGTGTTCTATACAGGGCCCATTGTAGCTTTCCCTATGTTAGCCTAACTGTGCCAACACAGGCAGCATTAGCTTTGCACACGTTACTATATAAACACATTTGCTTTTGTGCCACATTATAATTTTCACACAGAAATTGCAGTTATTTTCTCATTCTGTTCTTCCCTGGGATTTAGTATGAACAGCAGACAAGGTCAAACAACAATGTCCCTTGTTATTTTGTTCTGGTCAGGCATCCGCACCTAGACACAACACAGAAATGCAGCTGTTGTTTATGAACATGTGAACCTTGTCATATAGGTGTGCACAGTGATGTAATACACAGAGAGAGACAGATATTTTCTGAGAGAAGAACACAACTGTATCTGAGATGTAGAACGTCCATCCGTTTATGCTAAGGTACACTGCTAAACCCAGAGATCTTTGTTGTATAATCAATTTGCTTCTGTAGAAGGGGAGGGGGGATTAGGCTATTCTGTCTTATAATATGACAGGGCTTTTCATAATATACGGTTCATTGACAATGCTGATGGTATTTTTGCTGGGCAGTTGTTTTCTGATAGTGGCACGAATACTGCATTCTAAAGCACGATAGTTTAAATAAACATTTCAAACTTCCTTTGTGTCTCTTTCATATCTTATTGTGGACCATTATGAGTGCGTGAGCGAAAGGAAGTGTCCTGTCACTGCAATCCCTTTGAGGGTAGGCAGTGTTGTGTTCTGGGCTTGCCAATTCACTTGTTCCTCTGGTTCCGAGTAGGAGGGCAAGTGAGACACTATAGCTAATCGGACTCGGGCTCATGTACTGAGGTTGTATGGTGACTTAGTCCCTATCTACTGAGGGCCTATGGTCCCAAGCATAGTTCTATTCCTGAGAAGAATCCCTGCAACAGTTGATGGGCCTATAATGTTCAAAACAAGTTCACTGTATAATTTGTTTTAGAAACTAAGAGTACCATGTAATTAAATCTTAGGGCTTTATTACAAGTCTGTCGGTCCATGGACCGCCAGACTCGCCGGGGCGCAGTGGTGGCGGTCTTGCGACGGCCCCATTACAACCAGGGAGGTTGGGCCGCCCTGGGACCACCGCAACCACCAGCGATCAGAGATCCCTGGCGATGACGCTGTGGTATTGAGACCACAATATGTTTGGGTTGGCTGCTGCGGCCCTGCCAAGCGTATTGCGAGTTTCCTCACTGCCACACTTTTTAATGGCAGCACGACTGCCATGAAAAGTGTGTTGGTGAGGAAACAAAGGGGGCCCTCTTGTGCCACATGCCATGTGGATGCACACAGGGGGCCACAACATGTGCCCCCTGTGTGCATGCACACCAGTAGCTGTACGTCATGGACTGCAGCAGTCCATGCCATGCAGGTACTGCCTTTGACGTTCCCATTGTGGTGCATATTTCATAGGCACCACCTGGGAACGCCAAAGAACTGCCCGCCAGACAGAAGAAAACTCCTGATCTGGTGGGCGGTTTGTACATGGGTTTAGCTGTGCTGGGGTGGGGCGGTCCAGCTCCTGCAAAGCCAAACTCATAATGAGGCCCTATGTCTTGGAACATAGATAACAGTGCTATTTAATACAGGTCAAGTTCTCTCGGCAACCTTCCTTTCCATGACATGCTATACATACTTCTAAACCTGTGGAGCCATTGAACTTTTCCAGGTTTACTATCATTAATTTGTTGTACAGAAAACATGCACATCACTGGTACAGTACACTTGTGTTGATCATTATATCTGCATTAGCAATTTAAAGAGTGTTAAGAAAATGTGGGCAGATTTTACTCTCATGGACGAAGATACTGGCTGTCATGTTGATACTGCATTACTGATATGAAGAGATGTTGCTATTCAGCATCCTTGGAAAAATGAAGACGCTGACTGGATAGATAGAAAGAGGCCAATAGTTCACATGTGCCAATGTGGAATTGTATCTGCTGGTATGAGCAGCAGCTGGTTCTAGTGATGATTGGGGCATCCCCCTATGCTCAGCTAATATGAAATCCAGAATAGGCTGACAGTGCCACAGATAGAGTAAACAGATCTCTGAATAGGATACTGGCTGGTACAAAGAATAGTTGCTGTACTGATAATTGCCAGTCTTGATGAGAGAACAAATAGGTGGACAGCAAGTACTTGGCTACAGGAAATCAAAGTGGCTAACAGTGCTTTGTAATACTGGTTCCATATTTCTACACATGTCATGCTGATGTGATGCCGGGTCTGGTGGCTCAGTGGACTAAAGCAGCCACTGCAGGGGCCTGTGTTCGACCTCATGGTCACAGGTTCAAATCCCGGCGGGTCCACTCAGCCTTTCATCCATCTGAGGTCGATAAAATGAGTACCATTGAGTTGGGTAACAATAAACATCTGTTATTCAGCGCCAGGACACCTACAGGTAATCGTGCGCTTTACAAATACACCTGTTATGTTATGTTATGTTATGTTATGAGGCTGCATATCCTCTGTGACAGAAAGAAACAGACAGCTAGTTGGTGCTTTGCCAATAGTGCTTAGAAGCGTGGTGGCTGCTCTCTTCTTGCCCCTGGATAGGTTGCTGACTTCTGCGATCACTGGCAGATAGCTTCTGGTGACATAAGCCTCAAAGGGAATAGAAACTGATTGAGGAGTAACTGTTGTTTGCCTGGCCATCAGGAGAAGGCAAATACTGCATGGCTGTGTGGTAGCTGCTGTCTTCAGGCTCCTGCATAGGCTATTGGCTTATGTGATCACTGGCAGATTTCTTCAGGTGGCATAGGCCTCAAGGGGAATAGAGACTGATCGAGGAGTAACTGTTGTTTGCCTGGCAAAGTGTGAGGCTGCTTCTCTGAATGGTGGAAAGGACCAGCTCATGTTTTAAGAGTATGCCTCCGGTGCCATGTCAGCAAATCTGGTGATGGCTTAATTCAAATTTAGGTGCTTAACCTCATCAGGTTCACAAGCCATTATCAATAAATCACTGAGTCTCTTGTCTCCACAATTATTGTGTAAATACTTTAAAAACTTTTCATACAGGAGAAAAATCTCTTATTGGTAGCAGCAGTAATAGGTAATGTAAGACCTAGATGTAAAAGATCTAAAACCTGTAGAAACGCTCCTGGTAGATACATGAGATACTGCCTGAGTGAAAACCTGGTACATTCTTGTCTGAGAGATACGATTTTGCAGTTTCCAGTTTGGCTTGTAGAAGACTTCGGTCTACTGCAGCCTCTGGATATTTGTCAACAATAACTAGTGCAGAGAAAAAGTCCGAAAAATGTGATGCTTTTGGATTGAGCATTCCAACAGCCCATATTGTCTGTAAATCGAGCATCAAACTCATTTAAAAATCTGTCCAAGTAGAGAAATAAACTTCCTGCTTTAAGTGCTCAGACAGTAGAGTTTGACTTTCTGAGACATCAAAATGGCTGGATCTTTTCCCTACACAGGTACTGAGAAAATAATCTGTCAGTTTGTTACTCAATTTATGGTGTCTCAAAGGTGGAGCCCTTGGATTGGATTTTTCTTGACTCTCAATTCCACACTGCTCTGCTAAGCTCTTAGCCTGACTTAACAATTTGGTCCACTGACTGTCTTAATGGAGTTTCACTAAATCAATGCTTGTTGACTTAATTAGATCACATGCTCCTGGCAAGTCAAGGTCTTTGCTCTGTAGTACTTTAGATAGACTGTGAATCTTTCAGAGAATGAGTTCCATACACTGCAATGTAAACAAGAAACCAAAGTTTTCAATGTTCTTAAGAAGTCCTTTGGCTTAAAAACTAGCCTCCTTGTCATGTTGTTGTGATTCTATTACACGGACAACAACGATAATAGACTCAAACCACATCTGAACTTTTCTAAGACAGGAGTACCAGTAAAACCATCTCGTGCCTGAGAGTCTTTCTAGCTCCATTACATACAGATTACTCTCTTTTTGAGATTTCACAAAAGCTCATGCCTTGGTGACCTTTGTGAAAGGAAAAACATAAACTGCTTACAATGTTGAAAAAAATGATTTACTGGTTGTGTGTTAGTTACTGTTTGCACTAACACAAAGTTCGGGTGATGGGCATGGCAGCGTATATAAATTGCTTGTGATGCAATCCCTCTTATTTTTGCTTGGACACCATAAAAACAGCCACTCATAATAGATGCTCCATTGTAGCACTGTGTAACACATTTCTTCCAGTCAAGTCCAGCTTTCTGCACTGCTTAAAATATGGCTGGAGCAAGGCTGGAGGCATCTAATTTCTCCATATGGTATCACCCTAGTGCATTGTCCTGAACATTTCCATCACCATCAACAAAGCGGATAATAAAACTCAGCTGCTCTTTATGTGAGACATCTTTGGTTTCATCAACTAGCACTGCAGAATATTCTGTCACTTTTTTGACAATATGCTCACGGACAAGGGCTGCCACAACAGATATCATGTCATTTTGGTAATCAGGAGAGGTATAGTGCCCATACCTCCTGGACATTTTTCTTCTAACTTCTCGGGCCTGATTCACAGAACTAATCTGAGACAAAATCCTAAACTTACTACTTTTGGTATTCACAGAAGGCACTTACTACTTTTGGTACTCACAGAAGGCACTTACGACTACTAACTTTACGTCCGCAATCGGGCTGGAATTTCCGCAATCGGGCCGGAAATTCCGCACCCGGAGCGGGAATCCCGCATTTGTGCCGGGATTTCCGCTCCCGGTCCGGAATTTCCGATTTCGGGCCGGAATGCCCGCACTCTGGCTGTTGATCATTTTCCTCAAGGGTAAACACCTGTCCAAGTGCCTACCATCCCCCACCATGCATCAGCTGACACACTGCAGCCAATCCCAGCCCTGCAGCATGTATGAATGCAGAGCAGATACACACAAACCCTTTCAACATGTCGCTGAATGTGTTTGTTGCTCTGCCCCTTGCCATGCGGCAAGAAGACTTGAGGAGGAGGAGGAGGAGGAGGAGGAGAAGGAGAGTAGAGAGGCTCTGTAGACAAAGGATCAACCTATTTGGGATGTCCAGCCAAGATGTCAGGGCCAGATACCGTTTCCCTCCAGAAGTCATCTTGGAGATGGTATGTGAGTGGGAGGAGGAACTTGACTCTGTGACCTGCAGCTCCCATGCCATTCCAGCCTATCTCAAGATCCTTTCTGCTCTCTATTTCTTTGCCACTGGGTCATTCCAAAGGCTCTCCAGTGACCATGTGGGCATTTCCCAGGCAAGCCAGTCGCGGTGCTTGCATCAGGTACTGAGATACATCACTGCAAGAGACCACCACCACATACAAATGCCACATGCACTGGCCATGAGACAAAGGGCAGCTAGAGATTTCTATCTCATTGCTTGCTTCCCACGTGTGCTGGGTGCAATTGATTGTACCCATGTGGCCCTTCAGCCACCCCGCCGCATTGCACACATCTTCTGCAACAGACACCGATGGCATTCCATCAATGTGAAAGCTGTCTGTGATGCCAGTGGGAGATTCATTGATGTGCATGCAGTGTTCCCAGGCAGTACCCATGACAGCTTCGTATTCCGCATGTCACCTCTTGCCCGGCGGATGGCTGTGGGAGAATTTGGCAGCATGTGGCTACTGGGTAAGTACCAAGCACTAAAAATGAGGGATATGTGTAATTGAAATGTCTGAATGCCACCTTACATTAACAACTATTGTACAATAAGAATCATAAAGCAACATACACGGTCTCAACAGACACTGCATGTATAAAAGTATAGATCATGTCCTGTGTAAATCAAAGAGGGAAATGTAACCAATTGCCCTTTCTTCCCTCCTCAGGGGACGCTGGGTATGCACTCTCCCCACAACTCCTCACCCCTTCCAGACGTGAAAACACTGTACCTCAGCGTAGGTACAATAGGGCACACATACGGACTCGAGCCATCATAGAGCATACTTTTGATCTGTTGAAGTCGCGATTCAGATGTCTTGACTGGGTGTGCTGCTGTACTCCCCTGAAGTCGTGTGCAAGATCATATTAGCCTGTTGTGTTTTGCACAACATAGCTTTAACGCATGGCTTACACATACCTCTTGTACCTCGGCTAGCTCTGAATCTGGGAAATCGGGCCATTGCACATAACCAAGGTCAGGGTATGCAAGTCCGTGATCAGCTGGTTGCCATGTTTTTCACATGAGCAACCTGTTGTGTCATGGACAAAATGTGGTTTGCAGTCTGTTGTCAATGATGAAAGTTGGATAATTACGACTCTATCCAAAAATTCCATCCTGAGACTACTTTGCAAGCCACACTAACTGCATGTAAACCACAGCTGTTGACAGTAGTCAAAAGATTGACCGTGCTTCAGGTCATGTGCCCATGTCAGCGATCAGTGTAGTGGATGTCCCTAAGGAATCTATTGACGCAGAGGAAAAACTGTACATGTTCTGAGAGACCTTCCTGGACCTTATGAGGATGGGTTTCTGTAGTAATGAAGAATGGCTTCGTAGTCCATGTAAGTAAGTAGGTTTATTCAGGATAAGTTTTTATGATGTAAAGTAGAGCCCCACCAGGAGCAGCCTTCCTGCTGCTCAGCGCATCCTCCAACTGACACTCTCCACATCCAGGCATCCTCACATTCCATTACATCACCATGCACACCAACATTCCACAGCACATTCACACTGGCTGAGCAGCAGGTATAACACATCTCCTTTTTTTACACAGATGACAAAGGGGCCATTAAAAATAGTGCATGCAAAGGATGACAATAAAACTATTACTTGCAACACAATGACATCAGAACAAATGCAAGACAATAATCATTGTAGCAAAGTGCTGATGCGAGCGCATGCAGATTAAAAGATGGAAATATTACATGCCTGTGTACAACAATAGATAAAATAATACAAGCAAAGAAAACCATAAAGATAATAAAAGGCATATACACGCATCATCACCCTTTTAAACCAAACCAAGAAAACGCCCACACTACCACACCACAAAACACAAACCAAACCCAGATACCAAAAACAAGCTGACTGGCCAGGCCAACAAGAAAGTGGTACAGAGGGTACCGACTGCGAGGCGCGGTAGGAAACCATTCAAACAAGAGCAATAGCAAACAAAACCCTAAAAAAATGTGGAAAATCATTCCACCAAACAAACGGCATAAACGCTGCCCTCCACCCTTACCCGTAGTAAGGGTGGTACGTGTGGAACACAACTCCACATACGGCATACAAAAATTGCCCTACACCCAAACCCAAAGTTAGGGTGGTACGTGTGAAAAGACACACCACTCGGAACATGTAAAAGTGCACAACTCTACACCCAATCACGTATAAGAGAAAACAGCAATCACAAGCAAAACACTCACTCTACAAAAACTGGCTTCAACTCAGCCCTTCACCCAAACCCAGTAAGGGTGGTAAAGTGTGGAATAAAGCTCCACACCAAACATAAGAAAAAAACTCTTCAAGGAAACATCAGGGCTAATACAACAGCAACCAACCCTAAAACGCAAACACTGCGCTGTACACCTGACAAACTACACGTCTCAGGCAACACACCCCAAAATACACACCCCTACACACAGCAGTAGGATAAAACACTATGACTAAGTATCAAGCACACAACCCCACAAAGCAGTAACAGAATCCTAAACTCCACAAAATTAAGTACTGAAACGCAGTAAAATACTACTACTAGTCGACTAGAAATCAAAGAAAGTTCCACTAAAACCCATAGCATAAATAACAGCACCCTCAACAATAAGAAAACATAAATTGAGCACAGAATATACAATAAATAAGTGGAAGGCACGTAGATCAAGTGACCTAAAGGAATGAGAAAACAAAACAATATGCAGTAAGTCACTACCCACATAACAGTAATAAAAGTGAAAACTCCACGCACAAAAAAATAATAATTTGTGGACAGGTAGGAATACACACTGTCACAATTAACCTTTTTAAAATAGGCATGACCTGAAGACGACATGAAAGAAAAAAAAACACTCTGCGAAACATGCCTAGAGAAAATCACAACAAAACCAAACAGTAAAGCATTGAACATTTGAAATGAAAACGATATTATTAAAGAAACTGGTACTTCACTCCGGTGAGCGACTCCCCACCCGAAGTCCCTCACAGCTGCCAAAAGATGCTTTGCAGTTCTTAAAATGTCAGTCTCTGCGTTGCAACATCAGGGTGAGTGTAAATGCAGCAGAAAGTCTCACAAAGTGCCAAACACTCGTCAGGCACAGGCAAAATGGACAGAACGAATGAGCAGAATTATACCAGCAAATACGAAGAGAAGAAAAGAAAGAGAAAAAAAAAACGGAAAGTCATACGCATGACCAGAAGCTCAAGAAGATGACGAGACGGTCAAGGAAATAGTACATTTGCCGATTACCCGCTCCCAAAAAACTTTTCCCGCATTGAGGAGAAGGTCGGAACATCTGGCAGTCAGGTCCAGGAAACTGCGTCTGCCTCGATTACCAAAGTACAAGATGGAGGCACGCAGATTGAAGTAGAGCCGGGTGGCTCTCGGCATGTCCGAGCAGCTCAGCGTGGAGGCTACAGGACGCTGCGCGAGCTGAAGGGAGGGCTCGCGCAATCCACAAAGAAGCCGAAGAGACCGTTGAAGGTAAGTGACAGTTGCCAGCTGTAAAATGTCAAAATCATAAGGCACAGTGATCGAGGGAGAACACGTGAAAACAGGAAAGTTGCAAAAACATTACACACATGTTTTTCAAACTCTTCCTCCTCGTTGCACCTGTCAAGTAGCTCTTCTCCACAATCCTCTTCCTTGTCTCGTTACGTGAAAGGGACTCCTTCAGTTAGTTGCTGTTTCGAATAAGGACTCTGAGAACTCTTCTTACTCCACGCTGTTCTTGTCACAGAGTCTGGGGGTTCCTCTTTCCAATTGTACTTCTGAATACTGCCACAGGTGGCAAAACTCTCACCAGAGCCTTGAACACAGGCAGCAGGCTGGTCAGAATACAGTGGCTCACACAGCTCCATTAAACAAGAGCATGAAGACACAACAGGAACTGGCACGCCCGAGTTGGGGCCGACCGGTCTCTTGGTCACTGGTGTGAGGCTCAGGGCTGCCAGATTGCTGTTACACACACCGCGCTTAGTTTCAATAGGAGGTCCTTCATCAAGAAGTTGCTTCAGGCTTAATATTTCAGTAGATTGTGTTTCCATTAGTCTTAACTTCCACCATCCAGTTCTCAGACGCAGGTTCTTTTTAAAAATCGTCGCCAAAATATGTAGTAATGAAGAAGGATGCTTCGTAGTCCATGTAAGTAAGTAGGTTTATTCAGGATAAGTTGTTATGATGTAAAGTAGAGCCCCACCAGGAGCAGCCTTCCTGCTGCTCAGCCCATCCTCCAACTGACACTCTCCACATCCAGGCATCCTCACATTCCATTACATCACCATGCACACCAACATTCCACAGCACATTCACACTGGCTGAGCAGCAGGTATAACACATCTCCTTTCTTTACACAGATGACAAAGGGGCCATTAAAAATAGTGCATGCAAAGGATGACAATAAAACTATTACTTGCAACACAATGACATCAGAACAAATGCAAGACAATAATCATTGTAGCAAAGTGCTGATGCGAGCGCATGCAGATTAAAAGATGGAAATATTACATGCCTGTGTACAACAATAGATAAAATAATACAAGCAAAGAAAACCATAAAGATAATAAAAGGCATATACACGCATCATCACCCTTTTAAACCAAACCAAGAAAACGCCCACACTACCACACCACAAAACACAAACCAAACCCAGATACCAAAAACAAGCTGACTGGCCAGGCCAACAAGAAAGTGGTACAGAGGGTACCGACTGCGAGGCGCGGTAGGAAACCATTCAAACAAGAGCAATAGCAAACAAAACCCTAAAAAAATGTGGAAAATCATTCCACCAAACAAACGGCATAAACGCTGCCCTCCACCCTTACCCGTAGTAAGGGTGGTACGTGTGGAACACAACTCCACATACGGCATACAAAAATTGCCCTACACCCAAACCCAAAGTTAGGGTGGTACGTGTGAAAAGACACACCACTCGGAACATGTAAAAGTGCACAACTCTACACCCAATCACGTATAAGAGAAAACAGCAATCACAAGCAAAACACTCACTCTACAAAAACTGGCTTCAACTCAGCCCTTCACCCAAACCCGAAGTAAGGGTGGTAAAGTGTGGAATAAAGCTCCACACCAAACATAAGAAAAAAACTCTTCAAGGAAACATCAGGGCTAATACAACAGCAACCAACCCTAAAACGCAAACACTGCGCTGTACACCTGACAAACTACACGTCTCAGGCAACACACCCCAAAATACACACCCCTACACACAGCAGTAGGATAAAACACTATGACTAAGTATCAAGCACACAACCCCACAAAGCAGTAACAGAATCCTAAACTCCACAAAATTAAGTACTGAAACGCAGTAAAATACTACTACTAGTCGACTAGAAATCAAAGAAAGTTCCACTAAAACCCATAGCATAAATAACAGCACCCTCAACAATAAGAAAACATAAATTGAGCACAGAATATACAATAAATAAGTGGAAGGCACGTAGATCAAGTGACCTAAAGGAATGAGAAAACAAAACAATATGCAGTAAGTCACTACCCACATAACAGTAATAAAAGTGAAAACTCCACGCACAAAAAAATAATAATTTGTGGACAGGTAGGAATACACACTGTCACAATTAACCTTTTTAAAATAGGCATGACCTGAAGACGACATGAAAGAAAAAAAACACTCTGCGAAACATGCCTAGAGAAAATCACAACAAAACCAAACAGTAAAGCATTGAACATTTGAAATGAAAACGATATTATTAAAGAAACTGGTACTTCACTCCGGTGAGCGACTCCCCACCCGAAGTCCCTCACAGCTGCCAAAAGATGCTTTGCAGTTCTTAAAATGTCAGTCTCTGCGTTGCAACATCAGGGTGAGTGTAAATGCAGCAGAAAGTCTCACAAAGTGCCAAACACTCGTCAGGCACAGGCAAAATGGACAGAACGAATGAGCAGAATTATACCAGCAAATACGAAGAGAAGAAAAGAAAGAGAAAAAAAAAAAAACGGAAAGTCATACGCATGACCAGAAGCTCAAGAAGATGACGAGACGGTCAAGGAAATAGTACATTTGCCGATTACCCGCTCCCAAAAAAACTTTTCCCGCATTGAGGAGAAGGTCGGAACATCTGGCAGTCAGGTCCAGGAAACTGCGTCTGCCTCGATTACCAAAGTACAAGATGGAGGCACGCAGATTGAAGTAGAGCCGGGTGGCTCTCGGCATGTCCGAGCAGCTCAGCGTGGAGGCTACAGGACGCTGCGCGAGCTGAAGGGAGGGCTCGCGCAATCCACAAAGAAGCCGAAGAGACCGTTGAAGGTAAGTGACAGTTGCCAGCTGTAAAATGTCAAAATCATAAGGCACAGTGATCGAGGGAGAACACGTGAAAACAGGAAAGTTGCAAAAACATTACACACATGTTTTTCAAACTCTTCCTCCTCGTTGCACCTGTCAAGTAGCTCTTCTCCACAATCCTCTTCCTTGTCTCGTTACGTGAAAGGGACTCCTTCAGTTAGTTGCTGTTTCGAATAAGGACTCTGAGAACTCTTCTTACTCCACGCTGTTCTTGTCACAGAGTCTGGGGGTTCCTCTTTCCAATTGTACTTCTGAATACTGCCACAGGTGGCAAAACTCTCACCAGAGCCTTGAACACAGGCAGCAGGCTGGTCAGAATACAGTGGCTCACACAGCTCCATTAAACAAGAGCATGAAGACACAACAGGAACTGGCACGCCCGAGTTGGGGCCGACCGGTCTCTTGGTCACTGGTGTGAGGCTCAGGGCTGCCAGATTGCTGTTACACACACCGCGCTTAGTTTCAATAGGAGGTCCTTCATCAAGAAGTTGCTTCAGGCTTAATATTTCAGTAGATTGTGTTTCCATTAGTCTTAACTTCCACCATCCAGTTCTCAGACGCAGGTTCTTTTTAAAAATCGTCGCCAAAATATGTAGTAATGAAGAAGGATGCTTCGTAGTCCATGTAAGTAAGTAGGTTTATTCAGGATAAGTTGTTATGATGTAAAGTAGAGCCCCACCAGGAGCAGCCTTCCTGCTGCTCAGCCCATCCTCCAACTGACACTCTCCACATCCAGGCATCCTCACATTCCATTACATCACCATGCACACCAACATTCCACAGCACATTCACACTGGCTGAGCAGCAGGTATAACAGTTTCTTAATCACAAAAGGGCATAACTATTGCATTCTCAGAGCCTTTGCCCTCAACAAATTTGACTCCCCCACAAATGATGGGCCCACAACGTGAGTGACGATGTTATGGGTGAATCTGGCACTATGTGTCTGTGATACACAGCACTGCTTCCCCCCAATTTTCCGTAACACAACACACAACTCTTGTGTTGAGCACTAAATATGGACTACATGTACCATAATGCAAAGTAGGAGAAAACTAAACTGGGGTTTGATGTTGTCAGCCCCCCCCTTGTCCGAGCCAAAATGTCATTAAATGGTCTGTTCCCCCTTTTGTTACATGTCTATGATTCTCTCTTGCACTGTCATTTCAGGTTTTTCCACTACAGAACAGCAGGATGGCAGTGGATTTGATTTGTGATTGTGGATAGATCAGAATGAATACAAAATGGCTGTCAACTACTTCCTGTGATGTATTTTCTGTCTCCCACTTCCTGTATATCATTTCCTGTATGAAATAATGAACTCCGGTTCAATTTAGGAGATTACGGCCCGAAAATGTAATTTCCGGTTCCGGATTGTACGACGTGCATGCGGACCCGACGCTCCGGAAACGGAAATTAAGTTTTCGGGCCGTAATCTCCAAAAATGAACCTGAACACATTATTTTATACAGGAAATGATATACAGGAAGTGGGAGATAGGAAATACATCACAGGAAGTTGTTGACTGCCATTTTGTGTTCATTCTGAGTCATCCTCTCTCACAGATCAGATCCTCTGCCATCCTGCTGCTCTTTTCAAACTTATATTTCCCCCAAAATGGCTGAGGGTTAAGAGGAGAAAGCACCCCCTTTCACTGAAAGGGAATTAGACATCTTGGCTGCGGGGGTGCTGTCCAAATTTCCTCAGCTATATGGGGGGGCCAGAGTACCAGCTGAGCAATGCAGCCCGGGCCAGGCTATGGGCCGACATTGGTGAGCGCTGCAGTGCAGTGGGCGTTCACACCAGGAATGCGAGGGCATGTCGCAAGCGCTGGGAGGACCTAAAACACTGGGCCCGGCACAAGGCTGAGGAGTTACTGGGCCAGTCTTCCCAGCACCATGTGCATCGTCCTCGCCTCTCCTCACTGTACAGGAGGGTCCTGTATGCAGTTTGGCCGACCCTCCATGCTCAGATGGAGGAGCATGAGCAGCAGAGACCTGGTAAGTGCATTATATGCAATATGTGTCTGGAAGTATGATGTGAGTGAATACAGAGCTGTACCATTGTGTGTCCCATGCCTCCATTCACCTATTCTGTGTCTATGCAGCAGTCATCATGAAGCCAAAGGCTCACTGTGGCATATGGACTGTACAGGGCAGAGTGCATTCTGTGAGTTGTAGTTTCTTCATGACAACTGGGGAATTGAGCCACACATGTGCATTTGTACTGAAATTTGCACTGCCAGCACCACTAACAGTGAACCAAGGGAATCATAACTGATGTGTGCAATGGATGAGGAATGGTACAGACACTGTCCAGTGTGTGTGTATGAGAGGCCAATGGGTATTGGATGCTGTGACTTGCATTGCATTTTTTGAGTTTGGGTTCTGATTGAGACAGATCATCATGTACCATGGAGTCAAGACAGACTTGGAGATCCTTGCCTCACTCTTAAGTGTTTCCAATTTTGCCAAGTGTGTCCACTGACACACGTCTTACCCTCAGTGGCTTGTATGCCATTTTTCATGTACAGGTAGCTGTAACAACGACTCACTACTGTTCACCGGTGCACTGCACTACCTTAATCAGTCACCGAAGCCAATTTGTGGCACTGGATTGTCAGCTCTTGTGAGGGAATATCAAAAGGCTAGACTCACAACGTAGCAAACCAAATAGCCCAGACCCTATGTGGATGTGTGACCCACAATCGGCATTTGTCTTGTCCCATACAATGCTACACAGCAGATAACATTTGTCCAGACGTAAAAGTGCTGAGACTCCATATCACAGGCCCTTTTCAATACCATCTGGACTAACCCTGATCTTCTTTTGTAGACTGGGTTTGGAACCTGCCCATGTAGCAGTGACAGGACACACAGGTCACAAGAATGCCAAAGTTGAGGGTTGGCTAGTACAGATGTGCAAGCCACCAAAAATCTTGTGAGATGTCCATGTCAGACTCAAATCAGGAGATGACAGTGAACATACACATAATGTAAGCTCATAAACACTGACAACTGTATAGTGTGATCAGAGGAAAACAAAGTCTGACCTTGGCTCATCTAGGTATGTGTCTTGTCCTGACGTGTACAACCACTACATCATGATTTTTCTTACGTTTCAGTGGACACAACTGGCCAAATGGAACAACAGCAGGACCAGGTTCGGAGCAGGAGATCTTCGGTGCGCCGGCGGCTATGACCTCTTTCGACAAGTGAGGAAGAAGAGGATGAGGCGGGACCCTCCACATCTGATTGCGCCCACCCGGACTGACCAGGAAGACAACTCTAGTGCTACGTACCGGGTGGAGGCTGTGGACATTGAAGTGGGGGGGAAGAACTGGACACCTCTGGCCGGGGGGGTGGAGAGCTACTCTCCCCGGACCATTCACCAGTAAGTTCTGTCGAGGTGTCCCCGGGGCAGGCCACTACCCAACCTGGGCCTGCCATCACCCCCTCCCTATCTCTAGAGGCCCCCATTCCATCGGGGCCTCCAGCTGCATCACCTGCAACCTGTCCCCCTCATCATAGCTGCCAGGTCGACCCCAACATTGGCTCCGAACCTGAGGCACCATACCCCTCAAGTTCCACCCAAACCCCTCCCTGTGTTGTTCCTTCTGTGGCTGTCCCAGAGGACTTGATGTGGGTATGTGAGGGTCAGCCAGACATGTCCTCTCGCATCATGCTGCATATGTGTCTAGAGATACGCATGATGCGAGAGGAAATTGCAGGAGCTCTGGCCACCCTCACTGCCAGTGTCAATTCCCTGACTGCAGCCATGTCGTTTTTTGTTTCCCGACCTCCTTCCCACACCACCGTTAATGTCTCCCCCTGTCCATTGCCCCACACTGTTTCCCCCCCGTACTCCTCGTGTGTCCCGACCCCGTGTGGTACCTGTTCCTGCACCGGCCAGCCATGTGCCCGCATGGGACTCGGAGGATCTGGACATTGTGGTATTAGAGGATGACCAGAAGGACACTTGACCTGTTGGACAGAATTTTCTTTGTGGACAATTATTTACTTTTCCCCTTGTAAATAGACTGGTTCCCCTGACGCTCCCTGACGTGTTATATTTTTGTTCCCCCACCCCAATCCAAGTTCCCTTCTTCTGTATTAAGATCATCATTTGTTTTCCTTTCTCCCTTCCAAACGGACTGTTGTTGTTTTACAAATCACACATTTCTATTTACATAAAATATATTTTTGAATCCTACTTTCTTTAACTTGTTTGACTTCATTGTGAATGTCTTGTACAAAATATGGACATGTATTTTGTGAGTCATCTGCTATGCACATTATGGCTTGTTGCAATGATGGGGTTACACTTATAAATGTGTCACACACACATACATCCTCACATCTCCAGGCCACTAAAATTGGTATACATTTGCCTATCAGGACATGATACGCAACAGAATCTTGACTTGTGAAGATAATTACTTTTTATTTACACATATTCACAGTGGTCAATTAGTTTTTGGGATGTTGTCAATGGGGATCGTGCTTGCGACTTCGCATTTTCAGAGGTGATGATCGCTGTGAGGGATCATGTCTGACTTGTCGCCTACGTGTAGGTGGGTGTTGTGCATGTGCCTGTACAGGGTGAAGTTCATGTGCAGGGGCAGATGGTGTATGTACAGTTGGTGTTTGTGCGTGGACAAGGGCTGGTTGTGCAGGTGGTGGGAGTCCCTGTTCAGGGGGTGGTGGTGGGTGTGCAGGTGGTGGGAGTGCCTGTTCAGGGGGTGGTGGTGGTTGTGCAGGTGGTGGGAGTGCCTGGTCAGGGGGTGGTGGTGGTGGTTGTGCAGGTGGTGGGAGTGCCTGGTCAGGGGGTGGTGGTGGTTGTACACATTGTGAGAGTGCCTGTTCAGGGCGCGGTTGTGGGTGTGTACCCTTGCTGTGGTCCTGTGCAGTTGGTGGTACAGGTGTGTGGGTGTGATGTGCTGCAGGCAGATGTGATGGCTCCCCTCCCTGCGTTGATCGTGAAGGGAGACTTTGGATCACTTTCAGCATGCCCTCCATCATCTTCATGGCCAAGGCATGTTGTCTTGCACTCTCTTCCCTTTGGATGGATATCATGTCTCTGATTTCTTGGACATGTCTTGCCAAGTTCTATCCATCCTATCCAAAACATGGGTCAGTCTGTCCACCACCTGAGGGAATTGGAGCATGTCCTGCAGGGACTCAGACATGTCTGACAGGGTAGCCCCTATGGCACGAATGTCCTGCCTCACATCTGACTGCTGTTGGAAGAAGTCCTGCTCCCACTGGCCACCATAGCAAGGTGCAGGCCCTCTCTGCAGGGGTCGGCCATAGATGAGACCAGCAGGTCCAACAGCAGGGAGGGGTGGCAGGTGGAAGCCTGTGGACAGGAGAATGGTGCCCAGGGGATACCTGCACCACAACAGGGTTGGTACTTCCTCCAGATGGTGGAGAGGATGCCTGGGATACACTGTATAGGGAGGAGCGTGTAGGGGAACCACCATGTCTGTCCTGGATGTGAGGGCTGTGAGAGAGTGATGTCTGTGTTGGGATGCGTGTGAGATGTGGCTGGTTAGCTCTATGCTGGGGACATGCAATCTTTCGTTTTGGAGGAGGCTGAGGCACTTTGCTGGGCAGAGGTTGTGATGCCTTGCAAGATTTGGGCAATGTGGTAAGATTTCTGTCCATGGCATCAGAATCGTCATCCCCGGAGAGGATGGACATATAGTCACCATCATCTTCCAATCCTTCATCCTCGGGTACTTCCTCCTCTTGCGCAGTACTTGCAGCCGACATAACTGCCTGGAGGAGCAGTGGATTTTCCCCTCTGATTGCCCGTCGCCCAACACTAGTGGAAGATCCGCCCTCCTCATCGTCATCATCCCCTGGAACACAGAGGTTGCAACCGTATTAGTAATTGACCTAACATAAGATGTGGTGCAACACAAGGGTTGGATTAACTGTACTTTGCATCAACAGATGACGTACATGTGACCTGGTTTGGGTACCCCTACAAATGACAGCTCACACCATAGCACTGAGGTGTTAAACGGAGATGTACATTGCACAAGAAAACTCACCAGCTCCAGCCACAACTTTCTGTCCCTTTGCGATCCCCCCTGATGTCAACTGCTGAACCATGCTCCTCATAGGTTTTGTTGACAAAGCCGTCCCCGATCCAGCAGCTGTAGAGGGAAGTGACACCATTCTCAATGATCTGCATTACTAATTTACAAACAGGCACATGTGACACTTATAATATGTATGTAACTTTGTAAACAACGACTGCAGATTCTATGCAGAAGGGGATTTTGATCTTTGTCATTGTTTAGTAATCTATGATAGGGAAACACTTCACGCCACAATTACCTGATGGACAGGTGCGAGAGGGTTTCACTGCTGCAGCCAGGATGTCTTGCATTCCCCGGGATGGTGTTGTACGCTGCACTGGTGTCATCCTGACAGCAGCTGTGATGAGACATTCATGTCCATATTTCAGTACACCAGATGGTAGCTATGAGCTAACATGTATATGTCATTCTCAATGACCATTGATGGGATATTCCTGGACAATGTGCAGCATGTTTACCTCATGGACTTTACATGTGGGCCCCTGCTCACATTGTTGTATTCCACTTTAGGGGTCCGTATATAGGTTTTCCTGAATCATGTCCTTTATATAGGCACAATTCGCCATGCCCTTATATAGGCATAGAAATCCCTGTCCTTATTTAGGCATTAACCGTGCACTCCAAATACAGTTGTGGTCACCGACATCCGTCCACCCTAACGTCACAACGAGTTCTTAGAAACCAGACCCTTAAGCTTCGGGAGTTCCCCTAGCACAGGACTATTGATTTCTCCAAGAACTCATCTGTTATGTATGAACCGTTATACCTTAAGGGTTCATTCCTGACGTCTTCCTCTGTCCGACCTCACGTCAATGCTAACATTCCTCGACACCTACCAGGTATAAATATACCTTCCCTTGCCCAAGCAAGTTAGAGGAGACCTCGACTTCAGAAGAGCCCGTATCCTGGCCTGACGCACTGAGAAGACGCTGTAATTCCTGCACGCAGACGAATCCAGCTTCCAGTGTTCTGACTCCCTTCGCGGGGTGTTAGAGTTCCAAGATCCGGCAGGAGATTCCCACCTCTCTCATTCTCAAGGTATGGAGCTGACTAGATCCTAGAGAGACTCTTGGCATACTAGACTTAACCTACTCTTAGTCTACCATACTAGAGAATACTCCACCTACTTCTACTCTTCCCTACATCTAGACTAGGTTAGGTACACTGGGGTAGAACTAGCTTAGAGACGCATCGTTTGAGTACTCGCATTCTTAGCTCATGTTATTTATGTACGTGAATATATGCTAAAGATAATGCTAGCGCAGTATTATTTATTTCTACTGCTTACGCTGTACTTTATTTATCTTGCATACTGTCTTGTGATCGTAACAGCACATATCTCTTACACAAGAAACAAGACTGTTCAATAAAACCCTTTTTATTGAAACGCCCGTCTTTCCTTTCTGTGTAACTCTGCAGAAACTAAGCATGCACGATTGAATGAGTGAAACTGTTATCTATTGTTTCCACGATTCTGAGACATGTTCCGCTTCTAAAGGGAAACAAAGTTGTCATGTTTTTCGGTTGCCAGAAACTACTCCCTTCTTGTTCTCAAGGAGTTTCTAGTGGCCTCTGAGCTAGCTGGCACAGGTAATTAAGTTTAATATAATCGATAGGGACATACCGACCGTAGTCCTATGTCAAACCTATAGGTTATATTATTCCAATGCGCAGAGCCTATTAGGGAAATAGGAACTACACTACATGGCGCCCAACGGTTTGGTAAGGCAATAATTTAACGCTAGATACTGAGTAACTCATTCGTGCTTTTCTCAGAGACCCCTACTCACATGCTCCATAAGACGTCCGGAGTGGGTAGGGTTAAATATCCGCCATAACTAAATAGGGAAGCACCCTATATATTAGTTGTTTGGTTTATTCAACGTTGAAGGATATTATCTTTTGGTTTCCTTGAAACTTGTTCTACATTTTTCAAAAAACAAATGTCTAACAGGGAAAATGCCACCAACACCGGTGGAGCTGCGGCTGATCCAGCCCTAGCAACAGTTTTTAACTTTACAGGTTTAAATGAACCTGAGGAGGGTGTTATAGACATCCATCCAAACTTAAGAAGAGCCATCACTCTAAAACTTATAAAACATGGCCTACCTCTGAGTGTCGGTAGAGCAGTTTTTGTGATAGAGGCACACGAATCCTTTCAGACAGAGGAAATCTATTCATGGGTCATACTTCCTGAATCAAATTCAGTAACGAAATTAATTCAATTCTACAAAGAAGATGATCCACCAGAGGATTACATTCCTTTCGAGGATATTGAAATTCCACTAACATACCAGGAGCATCAGCTCTGGTTTAAAGGCGCCCTAAAACATCACAGAAACATTGCCAGGCTCGGTCCACTAGGTAGACCAGGAGCAACATGGCCGATTCTAGCCGGCTACCCTCCTCATCCTGAACTAGATATAATGTCAGATGAGGAACTACTTACTCAACTACAAGAGTTAATAAAAATCTACAGACAACTAGTCCAATAAGTGATGCGGACTTTCACAGTCCAACCACCATTGACACTTCCAAATCAAACTCCTCAACAGGGGAATACACTAAAAATTACACCACAGACTATACGCAGTCATGGGTAAAATGCCCACAAAATGTGAGCAAGTTCCATTTTGGATAGCTCAAAAAATTACTCAAATCGAAGCAGTATTTCCAAATACTAGCCCGTATGAGAAACACAGAATCCTAACCATCTGTTTACCGATGGGGATCACACCACAACTGGAAGACTGCACCACTTGGGGCTCAGTCTTTGCTGCCATCTATACTAAAACACATGGTATTCCGTCAATTGCAGTAATACCTGATGCCCTGAATCAAATTCAAAACGAATACGGGGCAGAGCCTGCTCTAAATTTAGGTATGAAATTACTGAAAAATTTCGACCAGGTCTCCACAATAATATTATCTAATATTAAAGGGGAGGCAGCAGCAGTGGTGATCCGCCAACGATTAAGGGAATTCGATGTTACAGAACATCAAACTGAGCTACCCAGAATAATAGAACAATCTTATGCAGAATTAGGCAGAGATAGTTTGGGTGGAAGACCAGTGAAGCCGAAACTATCTGAAAGTCCTGAGAAGGACTCTATTAAACAAACTCCTACATCTTCTAAAAAGAAGTGGGAGACTAATAAACAAAATTCAAACGAGAAACGTTCTCAATCCCGAGGTAGGTCTCCTCAAAAGGAGCCCTCTGAAAGGAGGTATAACCTCAGGAATAGGGATAATTTGAAAAAGCCTGACAGGTATCCAGATACTGATACACGTTCCTCTCGTACCTTTCAGATCTCGTCACAGACATCGGAAAGAAGAGGACGGTCAGAACATAGAGAAGAACGCGTGAAATCGAAAGACGACAAACACGTTCCGAAAAACAAATCAAAACCTCAATTCTCAAAGAAGAAAGTAGCAGGTCTGAAGGTCAGACATGCCGAGGATACTGAGAGCACAACTCAAGAACGGAGAATGGGCTCAGACAAAGCTGGACAGTGCAGCAAAAGTCACAATAGCTCGCCAGAACCTGAACGAACTTCTGGAGATAGTGGACTTGAATGAGTACATTACAGTTGAGACTGTAGACACCAGGGTTAGTACTCCACAAAAGTTATATGAAATAACACTCCGGATGGAGGGAGACATGCAGACAGGTGAAAGCACTCTTTTGGGAAAAACTTTCAAGGGGCTATGACATACTTCTAGCAGAAAAAGACTGGCCACCACAATTTGTCAGGGAGTGCCCACATGGCGAGGACATTATTATGCCTGCCTTCTCTAACCATATTCCAATACATCTAAAATATACTTATGCCAGGAAATGGGCAGTTGCCCAGGCCCCAGCATTATACAAAAATCATGTAGGATGGGATGAGGATTCACCTCATCATAAAATACATCTGAAAAATGAACCTACTGCACAAAGGCAGTACCCAATAAAGCAAGAAGCTAAAAAACAGGTCAGGGAGATCTTAGATCAACTTGAATACCAGGGGGTGATTGAAACATGCACCTCTTCAATGAACAATCCTTTGTTTCCTGTCTCCAAATCAGACAATACATATCGTCTAGTTTTGGATTACAGACACTTAAACACTTGTTCTAAAACTTTTGCAGTACAAAATGCACATAGTACAGCATTAATGAATAACATTGTGCGTTAAAAATATAAAACCACAGACATCTCAAATGGTTTCTTTTGTCAAAACATAGCACCTGAAAGCAGGTACTTAACAGCTTTCTCAATAATGGGGACCCAGCGTCAATTTTGTCGACTCCCACAAGGGTTCAAGAACAGCCCGGGGTTATTCTCAGCGAGAGTAACGGAGTTACTACAAATTTATGACAATGAGGCATTGTCCTATGTCGATGATATCCATCTGACAGACGATGACCTGGACAAACACTTGAACAGGGTGAGCACCATTATACTAGGCTTTGCCTCTGAGGGCTACAAATTCAACTTCAAAAAGTCCAGAATTGTCCATCTCAATGTCCTGTTTCTAGGATATGAGCTTTCAAGTGAAGGCAAGAGCTTGGCAGCCAACTTTTTAGAAAGGTGTGCGCTGCTCCAACCTCCAAAGACGCTGAAAAATTTACAATCCATCCTGGGTTTCCTAAATTTTGGAAGAACTTAAATTCTGAATTACGCAGAAAGGGTTAAACCTCTCTATGCATTAATCAAACCTGATTTTTCAATCAAAAACTGGACACAAGAACACACAGAAATCTTGCGTTCACTCCAAGCTAACATGTTAGCAACAAATCACTTACAAACACGCGTAAGTCAACGCAACTTAGTGATCCGAATAATTTCGGGTCAATGCGGATTCACCTACTTAACATTTAATGAGGGTGAAAAAGTACCAATTGCATACAAATCACATTTGTATACACAAGCAGAAATGCGCTTCACTTCAACTGAGAAAATTCTGACAGCAGTTCAAACCGCTGTAGCAAAAGAAAGAGCTCTAGCCCAAGGGAAACGCATTATTGTCGTAACCCCTGTTCCGGCCTTAGAGGCGGAAAACAAAAGCGAGCATTCCAAATGCTAAAGCATTACATCCGAGATGGATACAATGGGTTAATTCTCTTGCTGCAACAGATGTTGAATATGTTTTTGATCCCGATCTAAAAACACAAGCATTCCTTCAATATGAACATGAATGTCCTCTGCCTACTGAGATTCTGCCTCTAGATCAGTACGAATTCATATTTTACACTGACGGATCCGCACAACCCACAACAGGGAGTAAGCAAGCTTACAGTGCAGCATGCGCAATCGTTAAAGGTCGCATGCGAGATGGCAACTTCAGACCTATGGTCACGAAAACCCAGTCTAGGAGATTGCACAGCTCAGCGAGCTGAACTACAAGCATTCAAACTGGCACTTGAAAGTACAGATCGAGAATTCCCCACACTCATAGTGTGCGATTCTTTCTACTGTGTACAGTCGTATAATGAATATATACAAACTTGGCTTGAAAACGGGTTCAAAGATGCAAAAGGTGGCACAATAAAGCATAAAACGCTTTGGGAACAAGTAGTTCAGTTAAAAAGCGAACTACCAAAGGCTCATGTGATCCATACACTGAGTCATCAACGTGATGGCGTTCACGTTGCAGGGAATTCATTGGCTGATTAAGCCGCAAAGGGGGCTGTTCAGACTGCTTCCGTAGCTGCGATCACTCGTTCAAAAACGAAAATAGACAGTGAGATAATGTTGTCTGTCAATGCTACGAGCAAAGGCAGTGGTGCAGCGTTACCAAAAAAGTTTCCACTCAAGTACTCATATGTAATTGATGCGAACAGCGTTCCTTTTGCTCGAATCCCTGGTTGGGGGATAGGGTAATTCTAAACATGGAACGTAGAGCAGCCTTGATTTATGAAACACATTTGGGGGAGGGTCTGTCACATCAAGGGATCTCTAAAACAATATTGACATTAAAAGAGATGTACTGGTGGCCTGGGATGAATACAGAAATACACATATTCATCAATAATTGCTTAGACTGTAAATTACAGCGAGAAAGCCACCAGACACCATGCTACGAATGTAGCTGCCCAGTACAGACACCTTTGTTAGACAGCATTAGACTATCTATGCGCAGGCGTCCCTCTGGACAAATGCAATCCCACAAATACTGAATCAAGGTTCCTATGGATATGGCCTCAGCGCTCGGCTGACGCTCGAACTGTTATAAAAGATTTGCGAGTCTTTATCGGCACATACGCAATAGGCACGCTACATTCTGACCAGGGCCCTGCGTTTAGCTCTCGGGCTTACAAAGAAGAGATGGCCAGTCTGGGCGTTGCATTCCGGTACTCCTCTCCGCTTCATCCTGAGGGAAATTCTGTTGTGGAAAGGAAAAACCGGGACATAAAGCAGTCTATAACAGCTAGGGTATTAGGTTTGGGTGATGGGTGGGTCAGACATCTTTATGGGGTCCAACGCTCATTAAACAACTTGCCAAGAAGTTCTCTAGGGGGGGTCACTCCATATGAGGTCCTATTTGGGACAAGAATGTGGGTGCCTGATCTGGAAAGCAGTGGCACAGTGGTGAAAAATAAACCCTTTGATATCAAAGATCGTTTGGCTGTTTTACAGGACTTAAGCGAATTAAGAACGAAACAAAGCGACGAAACAAAGCGAAACGTCGCTTTGTTTCTGCAGCCAACCACCACTGGGGAAAAACCGGCGGTCCCAGCAAGGCCTGTCTGGATTCCAAAAGTTGGTGATCTCTTCAGTGAGAAAATTGCAGACAAGAAGGAATTTGGACCTTCTTACAGACAACCAGTACCTGTCCTAGCCATCCACGGAACAAGAACAGTACTTCTGCCGCCCCTTGCTGGAAAAAAGGAGAAAGATTTGTGTCCATCGACCTCATCAAACCACAGTATGTGGCCAATACTAAATAGTAGGCCTCGTGGACTCCGACCTAGTAGCAGACACACTCCTCTCGCTACTATCCAAGAGGTTCAGACTGAGAGACTGATAACAATTGGGAATTTAGCAGTAACAGATGAAGGACTGAGCAACAATGCTATGGAACTCATCCCTCATGAAACACAAGTAACAGTTCGTCCAAATACACTTGTCTACACCACCGTAGCAAGTGATCAACTGGTTCCAGCGATTTCTACAAATCCTGATGCAATTCCAACAATTGACAGAACTGCTTCTGGCTACTTCATTAACTTTGATATGTTTTCTGAGGATCCGAGTGAGCCCGAGACGTCGCCAGCAGCAAAAACGTTTAAACAGCAAGTACAAGACTTTTTGCATTTTTTCAAAAAGACTTATCTAGTTTCACCATGGATTGAACTTTGGGTTATTTCTGGAATATTTTTCTTCCTGCTTTGGCTAGCTTTGATTATGACTATGAGTGTGCTTATAAATGGGAGATACATCCATTTTGGACATTGAAAGAAAAGAAGTGAACTTACTTTTGAAACCTCACAAATCATCCCATCGTGAAACAAGAGATTTGTCTGCAGTGAACATCACATCCGTTCCTATACAGGATGGTATAGTGTGGGACAAAACTGATTTCGATATTTTTGGCCCGATGGAACATTTGAACATTCTACATTTATTTAAGATTTCACTAAGTGATTTTGTTTCATCCAGTACCTATTCTGATGATTGGGACTTTGAAACTGTAAATAATATAATTTTTGACCTAGAAAAATCTGCTGCATTTTCTAATAATGAATATTTAGAAGGTTCATCAGACTATGAACAGCTGTATTGCTATAACCACTATGGTCATCATTTTTTGCATAAATCTGCAACACCTAGAAATCTGTTTATGTTTAACCAATGGGAGCATTGTCCTACACCACCAAAAGGTAGCTCAAAAACATTTGCTAAAAAGTTTCCATATTTTTCAGGATACAATACATCTGATCCAGAAACATTTTACTATAGAAATGTTAACAAAACAGGACTGAAAATTATGTTAACAAATACAAAACAGATTTACTCTGCAGAATTTATTGCCCAACTGTCTAGACAGGGTTTCGACTTATGGAAAGACACAAAATCTGTCTGGGGTACTAAATATTGGCAAGTGCAGGGGGTAGAAGCTTTATTTAGAGACTGTATCGTCCCTCAGCAAATAATGTTTTTGAATGACACTGTCCAGCAAACGTCTTGCCTTGGGTTAGCCAAGATTAAAGACATGAAAAATCCTTCTGTACCAACACCTGCAAGTGATAACAATACACAGGCAGCGGTTACAGTTGACACCATACTACAACTCAACAGAACAAATCCTGATTGGAGAAAATGGTTGATCCGGCCCACAGACACCAACAACTGTCAAGATAGATTCCTGAATAAAACACAGGGGTTTACTATTCATAGGCCAGACCCAAGATACGTCCAAAGACAGCATCCAAGGGTAGTAACAACATACAGTGTAGGAAAATTATGCCTCGATTGGCTGCAAAAATCTACACTTAAGGATGTGAAACAACACTTATCTTTACTTAAAGAAGACGCAGACCGTAGGGAATTCTTGCTTGGACCAAGAAAACCGCGTCAAAAACGTTTCATATATGCCGGCATTTATGCTGCTTATAATGAAGCATGGAAGGTGTCACAGATGGAGGCCGCAGAACGAATACGTGAACTTGATCGTATTAATTTAGAGAAAACTCTCTCTGTGGTCGACAATGGGTTAACAACTTTGTCCTCCAGAATTTATTCGTTGGACAGTATTGTATCCCCTGCTATCGACATACTGGAACAAGATTTAGCCATGTTACAACAAGGCCAGTCTCAGTTACGTTCTAATATGTTATTAAGCTGGACGCTGCAATCTTTGCGTGCGGGCTATGTGCCTTGGCGTTTTATCAACACGTCGGCTCTGTTTGCAGAATACAATCTAACTGATAAACAGATCGAATTGGCACAAAGGGGAGCAAAGTATACAGTACTGAGCATTGAAAAACTTGACAAGTTACCATTCACAGTGGTAGAAAAACCAGCTACAGAATGGCTTATTCATGGCAAAATTAGTCTACCTGTGACTACTTTCCAGTTTCAATATTGCCTTAAACAGATGCAAGCAGGCAAATATGAAAGGTTGGGTAAAGAATACATTAAGACATCCTGGAATTTACCTTACACCTATAGATGTTGGAGTGGGGATCGTGAAGTGTTTCTAAGCGGTACACACTGTGAAAATGCACTAAGCGGTTCACTGATTTGTCAGGACATTTCTTTACACGGGGCTTGTAATGGTTCTGTGGCAAACTTGTCCTGCCACCAGCAGGGTACACCAGCTGCTGTGATTAATCCAACGTTTGGACAACTTTCTAATGGGAGTTACCTCATGTTGAATGATCAGAGTTGCTGTGGCATGTTGCCAGGCATCCCATATCTAGTAACGGTCAACTCCAGGGTCACTTGCTGTATGCAAGTATTGTTTGCCCCAATAGACACAGTGAGGGAGTCGCCTCTATGGCCTTCGTTGAATGTCTCTTTTATACGATTTGATACTTTAAGCAGAATGAAAGCCATGCTTATACAACAATCAGTGCCTTTGACCTCGGCCAAAGAAACCTATGATCTGCAAGTTGCAAGGTCTTCGGCTGAGATACAAGCTTTAATTCGTACAAACTGCCCTATACATTTCGTAGAAATGATAGGATGTATCTTTAACATGTCAGATACAAGCGGAATTGTACATGTATTTAAGACCATCTGTTCCGGACTATTAGCACCTTTCCAGGCTGTCATCGGAATCATCCCAAACTTCGCACATTCGGTGTTTGGTGGTGTGCCGTTAATTCTAGCACTTGTTGCAGGAATTCTGTTTCTATTACTCCTACTACGCTATGGCAAGCCTCTTCGCCAACATCACTCCGAGCGATGTGGAGAGAGCCCTCCTTGAACGGAAATGCCGTGAGCGAATAGTACAGCTTTTTGGCATGCCTCGTCTATGGGAACTTAATACAACGTGGTTCCTGTCATTCAGACCAATCTGGCAAGATTGCATCTTACCTGTTCTACGCTGCCTGTTTTGCGGTGAAGAATGCGTGCTAGACATCTGTCTAACACTCCCATCAGTCATGCCAACGGATATCGATACTCTGCTGGACCCGATAACGGCCCATGCTGTGTGTTGTCCCCAGAGGCTTCCAATCCTGATGGCGGCATTCATTGAGATCTCACAGACGCTTCCGGCTGCTGCTGAGGTACGAGATGGATCAACGGGCGCACAGGTAACAACAGACGCGGACATTGCTGTGACATCCAATGTTGACAGCGATGCTTCACATCTTTGTGCAGTTAATCTTCTACACGAAGTGTTCCAACTGTCACCAACTTCGGTGGATGATATTTTGTTTACGGACATAGATGATCTAATGTTTACGCCAGACCCCTACACTGACTTTGATTCGGCTCACAGTGTACCAGGGCAACAATGAAATTTGGCCTTCATATTTTTTAAACTTGGAACTTTTCCCAGAATTGAACTTTTTTTTGAATTTTTTAAATGACATGGCAAAAGAACAATCTGCTTACAGTAGAACTAGTCTTATAAAACGGACTTCTTTGAATACTTCCAGGGACACATTGTCACCATACTTGTCTAAAAATGTCATTTATTTCCGTGATATGCAATGGCTTTGATTATAAGAACTTATCGACCATTTCATCATATGTATATATTACTGTTTCATTCACGGTGCATTCTACTTCCGTTATATGCTTAGAATGAAAACAATGCTTTAAATGTACAGTACCTATGGCATTTCAACAGTTTTAAGCTTCTTTTAAAATGTTTTTAGTAATATGTGGTACTCAATTTTATGTTTAGCATTTAAAATGTTTAGCATTTAGTATTATCGTTCACTCGAAGATGGAGTGGGTGTTCTATTCCACTTTAGGGGTCCGTATATAGGTTTTCCTGAATCATGTCCTTATATAGGCACAATTCGCCATGCCCTTATATAGGCATAGAAATCCCTGTCCTTATTTAGGCATTAACCGTGCACTCCAAATACAGGCATGTTCACCGACATCCATCCACCCTAACGTCACAACGAGTTCTTAGAAACCAGACCCTTAAGCTTCGGGAGTTCCCCTAGCACAGGACGATTGATTTCTCCAAGAACTCATCTATTATGTATGAACCGTTATACCTTAAGGGTTCATTCCTGACGTCTTCCTCTGTCCGACCTCACGTCAATGCTAACATTCCTCGACACCTACCAGGTATAAATATACCTTCCCTTGCCCAAGCAAGTTAGAGGAGACCTCGACTTCAGAGGAGCCCGTATCCCGGCCTGACGCACTGAGAAGACGCTGTCATTCCTGCACGCAGACGAATCCAGCTTCCAGTGTTCTGACTCCCTTCGCGGGGTGTTAGAGTTCCAAGATCCGGCAGGAGATTCCAACCTCTCTCATTCTCAAGGTATGGAGCTGACTAGATCCTAGAGAGACTCTTGTCATACTAGACTTAACCTACTCTTAGTCTACCATACTAGAGAATACTCCACCTACTTCTACTCTTTCCTACACCTAGACTAGGTTAGGTACACTGGGGTAGAACTAGCTTAGAGACGCATCGTTTGAGTACTCGCATTCTTAGCTCATGTTATTTATGTACGTGAATATATGCTAAAGATAATGCTAGCGCAGTATTATTTATTTCTACTACTTACGCTGTACTTTATTTATCTTGCATACTGTCTTGTGATCGTAACAGCACATATCTCTTACACGAGAAACAAGACTGTTCAATAAAACCCTTTTATTGAAACGCCCGTCTTTCCTTTCTGTGTAACTCTGCAGAAACTAAGCATGCACGATTGAATGAGTGAAACTGTTATCTATTGTTTCCACGATTCTGAGACATGTTCCGCTTCTAAAGGGAAACAAAGTTGTCATGTTTTTCGGTTGCCAGAAACTACTCCCTTCTTGTTCTCAAGGAGTTTCTAGTGGCCTCTGAGCTAGCTGGCACAGGTAATTAAGTTTAATATAATCGATAGGGACATACCGACCTTAGTCCTATGTCAAACCTATAGGTTATATTATTCCAATGCGCAGAGCCTATTAGGGAAATAGGAACTACACTACAACATGCAGCAATTGCCAGCTGTTAACTCCACACAGCACTGACATCAATGAGATGACACATCAACAGACAAACTTGTATGAGAAGGTTACTGATAGTTCAAGGAAGGGGATAAATGATCAGGACTCCTCCGCATTACATTGATTACACCTTCACCATTAAGACTAACATGTTTCATGTTACATCACCAGGCTGACCAGTATCACATTTGCACATCAGTTCAAACATTGCATTGCAGAGTTCATGTGTGAGATGTGCAATAGTCAGGTACATAATGTGGCTCATTTGTGCTTCCCTACCCATGAAGTCACAAAGCTCATTTTGGAATGAGAGATCACACATTTGTTATGTCCATCCTTTGAGTGTCCTCTGTTCGCATACTCCATTTCCAACATCATGGTAGTACTTAGCTGACAACGGATGGTGTCTTGTACAGTAGACATCCTAACCTCATATGTCAACCACTCACCTATATATGTGAATACAGTAGAAGAGGAGGCAAGCTGAATGCAACATTTGACTAGGATCCCACATTGTGGGTAAGTTGAGAAGCTTTGATGTTTGCCGCCTGCACTGGATTTGCGTTGTGCTTTTCAGCCAAGTGATTTGAAAATTTCACTTCCTGAAGATTCACCTTAGCAGCCCATACACACATCTCAAAAGAACCCAACTGGCATCAGTGCGAGCCTCATCCACACCAATTTCAATATGATTTTACCATTGATATTTTGTAAGAGAGTTTTCATATCATTGAATTGCAATCCTGTTGTGTGTAGGACACTTCATATGACACAATGTACTATTTTATGTCCATTCTGCACTCACTTTGCATACATTTTGTGTCATCCTTTCAGTAGCCACCATGATCTGATCTGGTATGTGGTTAAATGCCATATGTGAGCATATTGTGATGCAGGACAACAGTGTTGTACAACACATACAACATACAGTGGAGATTAAAGGCACATTTCATGAGCATTCAGGTACATTATTCTTGGGTTTACTTACCATGGCCCAGCACCTGCTCAGTGTGTGGTCCCTGACCAGATGTCACAGCCAACCTTGTAGCAGAAGTCAATGTGGGTGTTGGAATCTGGGAGGACATCATTGGACCTACAATGATAAGTGTGTTTGCAACTTTACCTTTCTGCTGCCACATGTGATGCACACAATTTCAGGCACAAAGGATAAGCACAAGCAGTTGTGGGCACTACCGTAGCAGAAGTGTGTAGCACTAAATATCATGAGTGATCCCACATTTAACTTATAATGGCCCCACTGCATAGAAGCAATGTCTATCAAAATGACATGACTACAAATCCTGAGGTAAGGTCCACTATCGTGTTTTGTTAATGGCCAAAAAACAAGCCATCCAATTAACACATATATAACCAGCTGGGTGGACTGGGCAATTTCATGTATAGTAAAAGCATTCTAAGTTGGACAGTGGATGCATTCTCAATACTCCTGACAATAGTATCTCACTTCTTGTTCATCATTGTCATATTTGTTAACATTGGATTTCTTGATTTGGTCTACAAAAACAATTACAATATAGTGGGGACTCCTTTTTGACTAGTTGTGGCACTCGAATCCAGGATTGAGTTCCCAGTTCTGGAACTGTTGGTGGAATACATGTAATGTTCCCAAATTACAAAGGTATGATGAGCCAAGATATATTATATTTTGTCTTTCGCTATTCACAAAAGTCATTTGCTAAAGGTAAATGTCCATTAAGAACTCCAATAGTTGTGAAGCTAGTTTTTCCTCTCCGGTTACCTTTGATATTCGGGCCCTATATGTCCCTCTGTTGTCTGCTGACAATGTATGCATATTGACCATCTCCTGACCGGTTTGACTTACCAGTTAGTGAGGGTGGTAAGCGTTGCTCTGGATGATGTTGTTTCCTCCCAGAAGATGCAGGGACCTCTGCTACTGTGGTGGTCTGTGCTCTGGCTGAATGTGTCAATAGGTGAGAAGAGCGAAAAGTCACCAAATGGAAAATGTACATGTGGAACTTGTCAGACATTTCCTCATATCTTCTGCATGCTAACAGTATTGTGAAGTACTGCCATGTCCGGTGGAGGTAGGAGCAGTGGGGCGTTGGGGATGTAATGGCGTGGCAGGGTGGGAAATATACAATGGAATATGTGAATGAAATGTTTTGAGATAAGGATTCTCTCACCTTCTGCTTTGTGATTTTGGCTCGCACAAGGTGAGTTACTTTTTGGATAATTTGTATTTATTTTCCCTATTCCGTTGTCAGTTGATTTTCCTCTGCACCGCAACCCCCACCCCATTACGTTCTTGACTGACCCAGCCGCGTCTGGATAAGTGGAAGGGGCACTTTGTCAATTGCTACTTAACAGTGTTAGGTATATACGGCAGCAGTACTGGGCCCATGTTTTCAATAGTGGGAGAGGGATTTGCCATTTCTAATACAAAGGATTCTGGGACTTGTGGTGCAACATACAGAGGGTAACACATGAGCCTCTGACTGACTTTATTTTTATATAAACTTTGGACAACTTCCTTACTCACAATGGCAGTGCAACACAGACAATCTTTTCATATACTTATTCTTGTCATCCCATTTACCTGGTACCACATTGCGGACATCACTCACAGGCAGCCCATGGAGCATGTGGGGGTGGATTGTAGTGAGGATATCCTCCTCTAGTGGGGTGAGACGGAGGCGGGGTCCAGAGTGTGGGGCAGGGAGAATCCTGTTCAACTGGATCTTGGAGTACTTCTCCTTCACCCTCTTCTTTTCATCCTGCCACTTCTTCTTGATGTCCCGGACTGTGCGCCTCTCCTCCCCCAATGCTGTGACAGCAGTGGCTAAATGCTGCCATAGAGCTGCCTTCTGTGTACCACTGGTGCAGTAAGGTGGGAGACCATATAGGCGTTTGTGGTGCCTCACAATGAACTCCACAATCATGGTGGTCTCCTCAGTAGCGAAGTTCTTCTTCCTCCTCATTTGGTACATTTTCCTCTAGCGATGAACAGCGAATGAAAACAGGAACTCTCTGTGGCCAAACCTGTTCCTTGAATGTGTGCTGCTTTTATATGGTTTGTGGTGCTGGTCTTGCAGTTAGTGTTAATTGACTTCAGCTAGAGCATGGTGGGGGATGGTAGGCACTTGAAATGATCATCAGGCCCAAATGCGGGTATTCCGGCCCGGAATCGGAAATTCCGGACCGGGAATCCCGGCACAAATGCGGGATTCCCGCTCCGGGTGCGGAAATTCCGGCCCGATTGCGGACGTAAAGTTAGTAGTCGTAAGTGCCTTCTGTGAATACCAAAAGTAGTAAGTTTAGGATTTTGACTCAGATTAGTTCTGTGAATCGGGCCCCTCATCTTTATCAGAAATCATCTCTAACAATTCAATGAAATGTCCCCTAATGTGAGAATGCTCAGTTTCATCAGTGGCACGGAATGCAAACCCTTGATGACCCAAGAAACATACTACCTTAAGCAACTGCTCCACATGTCTATTCTCCTCAATTTCATGCTCCGCACCTCTTACTATCATTGAAGAAAGTGACTGCTGATGTTTTGTAGGCTGCTGCAATCTTTTGAAGTTGGTCCAAGCAATAACTGTCGATTTATGCTTCTCTGACTGTGAATGTTTGGACAAAGAATGAGTAAGCTTCCCCCATTTAATGAAGCCAATATTAACGAATACAACAATGCCAGGTTCACGTCCTCCTCCTCCCACAGAACCGGCACTAAAATGCCTGCATGCAAAACAATAAACAGCATCTTTAAGGACTGAATACTCTACCCAAGAATGGGTCTTGTAATCTCCATTAAACCTACGGCATGCAGTTAAGGGGAATGTTTGAAGTTTTGGATGGACTAGGTCGCTATAATGATTCAGTGACAAGCCGTCTGCCAAGAATTCACTTGCCAGGTTAGAATTTGATGTTGGTGTCTGACTAGTTCTTTGATTCAAGGTTCCTCTATTATGTTTCTCCTCAAAAAAGAGCTGGCTGTATTGTCATCAGAATGATTAACAGTCAACAAGGCCAGCCAGAGAAGTACTGTTGCCTAAGCTGTCAGCATAAGAAGATGAATCTTCAACCTCAGTGTGAAATGAATGCTCAGCACTGTCAGAATGTAAAGAAATATCAGTAATGCCAACAATGGCAGAACTGTGATCCACACAGGAAAAAGCAGTGGCAATGGCAGCAAATGATGTTTCAGTGATGTCGTAAAAATGTGAGCATATGCCTTCATTGCTAGACAGAGCTACATCAGACAACTCTTTTGTTCTCTTGCCTTCATTAGAGAATATAGGATGGTCTTCAGTACTCCTTTTTTTAGTGAACAAATCCAATGCTGATCTTCACTTTGGATCTTTGGGTTTTGTTGTGAGGATAGGCAATTTTCTGTGTTCCTTTGCTTGCAGCTGAACTCAGCAATTCCACTGCTAAAATGTCAAACATACAGAGAAAAGGGTTGGAGCATGGCATGGTACACTGCACATAACCATAAGGAAACATCGGACACCAGACAGTGAGGAAACATCGGACCATGCAGGGCAGGAGGGAGGGGGCAGGTGCATAGACTCGGACAACAGAGGGCAGGGAGTCCGTGGGTAAGAGCAGCAAGCTAACCGTGCAGGGAAGGTGGGAAGGGCTGTGGCAGAACAACGGCCACACAAGGTTGGACGTGGTAGAAGGGGTTACGGACTTGGGCAATGAAGGGAAAGGAGGAGGAGGAGTTAGGGGCAGCAAGTTTGGACGGGGAGCACAATGGATAATACCAGGCCCGACCCTGCGTCCAGCCCACCTGCTTGCATTACGATGGACATCTTACTTTACGTTACAAAAACTCTAGAAAGTCACTTTAAAAAATCAAAGGTTAAAGAGACATTATAGTTAGGAATTGTAAAAATATCTAAATTTACATTAACAAAACCTTAGAAATTCACCAGAAAGGAAAGGTTAAAGGGATGTTATAAGTAGGTGGCAATGTCACGTATAACATATCAAATCAAAGGGCATTTATTGAGCGCACAAATTACCCGAAAGTCTCATGGCGCTTACGAACAACTCGGGGGTCAGCTTGGAAGGGGAGGGCTAGTTAGTTTTCGAACAGCCATGTCTTCAGCTCTCTGCGAAAACAGTTGTGATCAGTGATGTTGCGGAGGTGCGGGGGCAGTTTGTTCCAGAGAGCGAGTGCGAGAAAAGAAAATGACCTTCCTCCATTTCTAATAGTACGGATTCTGAGAGGTGTGAGAAGTGATCTATTGCTGGATCTCAGAGTCCTGCGAGGCTGGTACCAGCTTAGTTTTTTGGCCCAATAACCCGGACCTCTACCGTACATATTTTTATGTGTTAAACATAGGGTCTTAAAATGAATTCACTTCCTGACAGGGAGCCAGTGGAGGAATCTCAGATTAGGGGCCGAAGGGGATCTTGACGGGAGGTTAAGGACAACCCTGGCTGCGGTGTTCTGCAGAACCTGAAGCCTGGAGAGAAGATCTTCATTTATTGAGGACAGCAGGGTATTTCCGTAATCCATACGGTTGATGATCAGCCCCTGGACTAGTGGCTTCCTGGCTTCTATCGGGATCCATTTGAAGACTTTGCGTAAGTTACGCATGATGCCGAAACATGAGCGAATTATATTGTTGACCTGATTTTTCATTGATAATTGGTTATCCATTTGGATTCCTAAGTTCCGTACTGTCTGTCTAGGGACTGGGCAGGGGCCAAGATTTAGAGGCCACAAGTCACTAGACCAGTGTTCGTGCGCCTTGCCAAACAGTACGATCTGTATTTTGCCTCCGTTTAGTTGCAGATGATTTGTGCTCATCCACCTATCAACATGGGACATGCAGTCTTTAAAACGTGATTTTGTTTCAGTTGGATCTGGACCAAGGGTGATCAGGATCTGAGAATCATCGGCGTATGACACAGCATCAAAGCCGAAAGATCTGATCACCCTGGCCAGCGGAGTCACGTATAGATTGAAGAGCGTTGGGCTCAAAATGGAGCCCTCCGGCACTCCCATCCTAACTGGCCTACTACATGAGACGGTGTCGCCTATCTGTACTGTTGTAGCTCGGTCCGTTAAATAGCTTCTGAGCCACTTCAGGGCCTTCCCTCTGACACCGATCTCCCAGAGCCGAAGTTCAAGGATGCTGTGGGAGATGGTGTCAAAAGCCGCTGATAAATCTAGCAGGACGAGAATAGATGACTGCCCTCTGTCCAATGCTAACCTGATTTTATCGGTTACTGCTTCCAGAGCTGTTTCTGTACTATGGGCGGCCCTGAAGCCTGATTGTGACGGATCCAGTAGTTCATGGCTCTCAAGGTGAATAACGAGCTGTTGGTTGACCAGTGACTCGAGCATCTTCCCGAAGTGAGGGAGCAACGAGATAGGACGATAGTTAGTGGGGATTTTAGGGTCTGCTGTAGGTTTTTTGAGGATTGGCCTGACTCTGGCTGCTTTTCATATCTGTGGGACCTCTGATTGCAATAGTGACCTATTAAATAGGTCAGTGAGACTGTCGAGCAGTACCGGAGCAATGATTGGGAGGAATCGCGATGGCACCGGGTCCACAGGTGAACCCGATTTGATTTTTAACATGGCTCTAGTCACTTCCTCTGAATTACACTGGGAGAATTCCTCCAAAATGGGAGGAGAACCCGTAGATATAGCAGGATAGTTAGCTAAAAGGTTTATATTGTCTTGAGGCGGAAAAGAGTTATGAATTGCAACGATTTTATCATCAAGGAATTTGGAAAGAGAATCCGTCCAGTCCTGTGAGATATGGGCGTGTGTCTGCGCCGGAGGCGTCGTAAATTCTTTTAAGATTTTATAGAGCTCCTTATTTGAGTTAGCCGCCATTTCGATCTGATTTAGGAGAAACAATTTTTTTGTTTGCCTAATATTCTCCAGATAACTGCGGTGAATACATCTGTATTTTTCACGGTCCGTCGGATCTTTACTTTTTCTCCATTTCCTCTCCGCTGTCCTACAGGAGAGCTTCGCTATCTTCAGTTGCTCCATAAACCAGGGAGCCGCTCTAGATTTTATTTTTGCCCTAGTAAGAGGGGCGATTTTGTTTAGCGCATCTGTTATTGCTCTCTCAAAGGAGGTTGCTGCCTGATCAATGTTGACTTCTAGGCTATTTTGTAGGGGGCTAAAATAGGTTGTAAAAGAGGAAAAGGTGACTTTTTGCCACGACCTTCGCCATATTGATTCATGCCTGTACATACAATTTGAAACTAACAAACCACTGAAATTCAGCCTAAAGTAACTATTGCTTGCGCCCTCACCATGCACTGCTTTTTTCCTTAAGAGAGAAAGAGAGACACAGTCAGAGATACCCAGAGAGAGGGAGAGAGATATTATTTAAAGAGTCAGAAGTGAGAAAATTAGAGAGTGAGAGATAATTTTACCAGATGGGATCTTGGAAGGTAGGGGCCTTTGCAGTTGTCCACACAGCTGATTCCTTATAATGTCTTTGGCTGGTTTCTTGCTCTGGCAGGCTGGAGAGTGAGGAAGGTGGCCTAGCCATAGTGAGGTGAGGTGGGAAGCTTGAATGTCCCTTACTGCTGGGGATGGGATGAGAACCACAGGCATCACCCAACATTATTTAGAACCTTTTTAGAAATTAAGGTTAAGGCCTCATTAAAGTATTACCAATTGTGTTTAGAAGTGCCCTTGCAGTCCTATTAAAAGTCTGTTTAAAGTGGCAGCCAAAAAGCAGCCCGTCATCTTCAGGGGTCACACGGTAGGCCTCTTTCAGGACATTTCCTTCGCTACTCTTCAACGTCGAAAAGAATTCAAACTGATCACTGAATTTCTGCATTCCAAAGACGTATCTTATGGATGGGGCCACCGTTTTTGACTGATGTTTTGCTGGGAAGGTCACTGTTAACAAATCTGATCCCTGGCGGAGGCCCGTCGACTCTTGGACCTCCCTGAGAATGGTGGATCCACCGCTGCTGGGGGCTCCCCAGGGGGCTCACCAACGTGCCCCGCAACATGGCAAACACCTCATACATCCATAAGGCTTCCACGCCCTGGCCCGAATTAACGCACACAAGAACGACGGAATGTCCTAGTCATGGTTGCATCGGAAACCAGTGGTAAACCTACTTGACAATCTTGGTCGCTGACCCCTGTAGATCCTTGCATCACTCGGCCGGCGTGCTTCATGCTATTGCTGGCAAATTGGGTAGGCGAGAGTTTTCCCCGTTGAACAATGGTTTGGTTCCCTTTCCTAAACCGCTGGCCCACCCGCAACTATGGTTCACCAACTTGTTTGGACATTTGCTATGAGTCTGTAAATGTTTGTTCTTTCTTTTTCACTGTTTTGGGGATTGCTATTTCTTCACTCTCAGTGGTGATGCAAGGTAATTCTGGTATGGCACTAGAGTCTTTCACTGACGTCACTCTTCATATGTACACTCCCTCCTCCTGGCCCTGTTTTCTCCCTTTTTTCCCTTTTAAACAATGGTCATGACTCTTCGCATTATTAATCTTAATGTCAAAGGTCTAAACAATCCCATTAAACGAAAGGCGACCCTCTTCCTCCTGGAGCGCTCGGGCAGTGACATTTGCCTTCTCCAGGAAACACACCTCCTATCTAAGGACGCATGCAGTCTCGTTGGTTCCCACTGCAGATGCAGACCTCGGTACATCAAATTTTTATTATTTTATTCTCTCCAGGGTTCAGGGGTGAAATAATGTTCAAGGTAGCTGAAACTGAAGGACGATTGTTAGCCTATCGATTCTGACTTGGTTCTTTTTTACTTCACTTTAGCAAATATATATGCCCGTAACGAACACCAAGAATCATTTATTCTCTCTGCCTTCTCGTCTGTACTTCAAGCTCAGGATGCTACCATACTGATTGGAGGTGACATAAACTTATTAATGGACAATGACTTTTATCTCTCTGGCCAGCATTCAGCGCAAGCAGGTATCCTTTCACCGCAGAGTCATCGTTGGCTGACAGATTGCGGTCTGACGGACATGTGGCGAGCGCAACATCCAGACAGTAGAGATTACACTCTTTATTCAGTGGCCCATAAGACCTATGCTTTGATTGACTATTTTTTGGTGCCCCCCACTTTTCAACCGCTTGCAACTGACTCCTCTATCACCCCTCATTCACTATCTGACCGTGCCCCAATATCTATCAATGTTTGCATTGGCGAAACCCAAACATGCTCTTCCTGCTGACGTCTCCGGGTCTCATTGCTCCAGTCACCCTCGACCGTTACAGCTATTCGCAAGTCGATCGACGATTATATGCAGGCAAACGATACTGGACAAGTCTCGCTGGCTTCCCTCTGGGAAGCCTTGAAACTGGTAGTACGCAGAGAATTCATTACCATATTAGCCTCAGAAAACCAACTCCGGAAGGAGAAACAAAAGGATCTTGAATGTACAATCTTGGAGTTGGAGGCGATCCACAAATGCAATTTGCTCCCCGGGTGTTGAGGGAGTTAGAGTGCTTGTTTTTGCTCCTTTAATGTCTTGATCTAGATAGAGCAGAGTATGCACTCTTACCTTTAAAGCACAAATACTACTTGGGAACTACCCGGTGTGGACGAATGCTTGCCCTCCGCTTACAGGCTAAGATTCACTGTGGTTCTATTCGGGCTATTTGCCCTTCCTCATACACAGAGGTTCACTCTGACAAGCTGACAGCAGATGCCTTTCACGATTACTATAAATCTCTTTATTCTGAACCATCTAGCCCCCCTGAGGACCCTTCAGACTACCTTGCTTGCTCTCCTCTGACTCCGCTGCCGTGGCACACTGCTGACTCCTTAGACACACCCATATGCATTGAAGAGGTTGTATCCCCCATTGCCCTCCCCAAACCCCTAAACGCCCCGGGCCCTGATGGGTTCCCCTCCAAATTTTATAAAACTTTCTGTCAAGAACAGGCTCATATTTTTAGTAGGCTTTTCAATTCTTTTGCTTCCACAGGCTCCCTTATCAAATCTATGTTAGAGGCAACTATTTCGGTCATCCCCAAACCAGGTAAGGACCCAACATTATGTGGGCCATATAGACTAATTTGTCTCCTAAACATAGATGCCAAAATATTCGCTAGTATCTTGGCTCACTGCCTCAATCCCTATATGCTGGGCCTGATCTCACCTGATCAAACCGGTTTCATCCCTGGGCAACAATGCGGGGACAACACTCAGCACATATACCATCTTCTCGATAAAAATATCCTGCACACGGACATAGGCCCTTCTCCTCTCGATCGATGCGGAGAAAGCGTTCAATATGGTCCATTGACCTTATCTGTTTTAGACTTTAGAATGTTTTGGCTTTGGGGAACGGTTTCAGGGCTGGATTGCGAGCATCTACATCTCACCTTCAGCCAAGGTGCGTGTTAATGGGCTTTCTACTATACCTTTCCCAGTCCGTCATGCCCCTCTCCCCTATTTTATTTGCTGTAAACATGGTACCCCTTGGCCAACCTATACGGGCAAACTCAGATATTTCTGGTATCAAGTTTGGTGGGAAACAACATCTTATTAGTCTATATGCAGATGACATGATTTTAGCCATCTTTAGCCCTCTGATCTCTCTCCCTGCCTTGGTTACCGAGCGCCAGACCTTTGGATCTTTTTCTGGATTCAAGGTCAATATGCAAAAATCACAAATCTTGAATTTTTCAGTACTTCCCCATACAGAAGCTTCTTTACAGACACAATTCCCGTTTGTCTGGGCTTCTTTGTCCATTGCCTATCTTGGGATACAATTAGCTAACACTATACCAAGGCTATTGCTCTTAATTATAACTTGTTAAGTAAATAACTTAGATCCGATATCCACAACTGGAAAATATAGGAGCTTTCCTGGCTGGGTAGGATTGCAGCTTTTAAAATTAAGCTTTATTTATTTCAAGCTTTGCCACTGACCACACTCAAGCATGCACTTCACTCTCTACCATTCCACCCACGAGGGTGGTCTTGCAGTACCTTCACTTCTGCGGTACTATCATGCCTCGCGATTAAGATTCCTGGTGGAATGGAGCCAACCCCTTACCGAGAAACACTGGTGCCATATGGATTAGGCAGTCGCCAGTACTCACATTTGGAAGGAACTCTGGCTCCCCAAGAAATATAAGGCCTGTGGTCTCTATTCCTCTCCGGTCATGAACTCAGTGTTTCGTGTTTGGGATGCGATGGCAGTTAAACAAGGCCTGACGTCCTTCCCTTCTCCTATGACACCGATCTTTGCCAATCTTGTTTTCACACCGGGTCTTCAACCGCCTAGCTGTCGACGCTGGGTTGAGGAAGGTTGTAAACAGATCAGCTATTTATTTGATGCTCAGGGATAATTCCCTTTGATCAGCTGCGGATGGACTTTAGGTTGGCTGAAGCTCACCGCATTCAGTATCTCCAGATACGCCATTGGGTTCTTCATCCTTCTATTTGACCTCATGCTGAGCGACCTTTAACTCCTTTTGAAAAATGGCTAATGCTAAAAAAAACTATAGACGGCTTGTCTCCGAGCTGTATGCGATTCTTGGTGGAGGGGAGACTATTTCTCACTCAGTGGGTCACAACTGTTGGGAGGAAGAAATCGGCTGACCTCTCTCGGATACCGAATGGGCAGACATATTTTGTCGAGCTAGACATACAGTGCATAAAATGTCAAGCATAGAAACTGCATATAAAGTAGTATCCTACTGGTATTTAACTCCTGAGAGGCTTGGAGCATGGAATGCGGAACGTACTAAGGAGTGCTGGAGGGACTGTGGGGGAACAGCTTCACTTCTCCATCTTCTGTGGCATTGTCCCAAATTTAATCGCTTCCAGGACCAGGTATTAGACAACATAGAGAAAGCTTTCATGACCAATATCCCTCGATTCCCCCCTTATAATATCCTCTGGCTTCCCAAACCTCAGACCTTTCCCCTCTTTTCTCGTAGAGGAAAACACATGGCGCTGGCATTGGGTGTAGCCCACCAGGTTATAATTGCACACTGGGGCAAGGATAAGACTCCTCAACATATATCCTAGCTGCACAAACTCTCGTTTATTTTAGGAATGGAGAAAATTTAATTAGCCTTAGAACAGAGACCAGAGGATTATGCTACTGATTGGGATATGTTGGCTCTCTTACTAGTGATGTGCTCCTGCAAGAGTGCTCAATGAGTTGCAACTGCTGATGACATCTGCTGTGACCTGTAGGTGAAGTGTTCTAATAAAGGCAAAACTAAAGCATCCTTCTGAGGTTGGAATATTGAGTACTTTTCAATTGGGTGAAAGTGACACTTCTTCAGACAGTACTTACAAAAATGCAAAGTGAAGTGCTATATAAAAGCACTTGGCCGTCCTCTACAAATACACACTATAGATAAACAGGTAAGAGTATCAAGTCTAGTCCCAGCAGCAGAGCTTGCATCACCAGCAATCGAAGCAGACCAGTTGCAAACCCCAGAAAGCACAGCTAGAGAGGCACATGGCCTTGCTCCTCTTTCTCTTATTTCTCACTCTCCCCCTTCTATGCACGTGCACATACAAAATTCTCCACTTCTCGCCTTGATCTCACTACTTCTGATTCTTTTGGTTCACTTTTTCACTGTCTCTATTTTCTTGATCTCTCTTCCACTCACTAATGGTACTCCTTTCTCTTGCCCACTCCTTTACCACAATTGTACTCTTTCTATCCAGCACTTTCTTTCTAATCTTCGCATCTTTCTGTGCTTCTTACTCTTTTCATAGTCCTATCTCTGTCCTTTCCTCCCTTCTATCCCACATCTTACCTGCTCTATCTCTTCTTCTCCAGGATCTCCTGTACCCTTTCTATACCCCCTCACTCGTTAAGTTTTCTCCTAGTTCTCCCTCTTTGCCTCCTCCTCCGGTACACCCAAGGTCCGTGGGCTTGCAGGGACAGCATTGTTGCAGGACATGTGCAGAGAGCCTGATGTGGCAGGGACAAGGGCTACATAAAGCCGGATCCAGCCAGGAGGTGAAATGGCCCACCACACCTGGGCTCCAGCGAGGCTGCTCAGGATTCCAACCCACGCCTCTCATGTGCTGAAGGGGCAGGGAAGGGGAAAGATGAATGATGCTGCCGGCCTCATACAGTGAGGAAATGCGGTGAAAATGGCTCTTGACAGCTTTTTTTTTTTAATCGAATGCTCCTTTGAAAGCTGTTGGAAGGGTGAATATGTCTCCTGAAAAACGCCGATGGGAGGTGTATTTTGGACAGACTTTAAAATGCAGAATGTTTGGGTGCTTTTAATAGTAAATGTTTTGAAAATAAAAAATATATATGTTTTAGCTAAACCTATTCTAATTAAATGATATGGACCGCAGATGGGTGTGGTGAGAGTTTTAAGACAAAAGAGATGTTGGTGTATGTCAAAAGTATTTTTGTGGATTCTTGCTGCTGCAGCTCTCACCGGCACCACCTCTAAATGCAGGCGTGCATTTAAGGGAAGCGCAACAAGTTAACATACGTTTAAAAATAATTATTCAGAGGAGGTTTTATTTCCTTTGGCCTCCTGGATAGTATATGCAGGATCGACTTGTAAATGTACGTGTAACGTTACGTGCGTGTTTGAGGCTTGGCTGGCTTTAGCGCTGGTGGCGCCCAGTGCGACAGTCTTTGTTGGTTCCTCTCTCAATTGCATTTCATTGTTTTATAGCGCAACTCATACCAGTAGTGTAGGGTGTCAGAGCATTTTACATCACACACAATACAGAGCCAATGAAATAATGCGTGTGTAAATCAGTCTATAGGCTCTTCACAGCTGGGCTTCAGCAATGCTGATCCTACTCATTCCCCTCCCTTCACCGGCCTCAATCGGCACACATTATTGTGTCCATGCGTGACCCAAGCCAGCCCCATACGCGAATGGGCAGAGCCAGCAGGGAATATGTAAGGACGCTGCCAGCCCCATCTAACAGATGGTGAGATTACAAGATTTTGTCTGTTCCTGCTGCAAGCTTTGAGAGAGCATGCTTACACCCCACATAGCGACGCCAGACAATACAGGTTAGCTCACTGTGAAACCTTTTAAAACGGGCACACAATTGGGGGAAAAAAACAGCCCGCAACAGGGCCTCAGGCACTGGCCCTTCGCCCCTTGCCCCAATGCCCGGTTTATCAATCCAACCATGGGTGTCGGGGACAGCTGTTAATGGGGTAATGTTTCTTACCTTGACTCAACACTGGTCAATACTGGTCATCTGACATGTGATGTTGGCCAGTGTGAGGGAAACTACTGCTGGAGGAGAGGGATGAAAGCGAGGGGCCAGGCGGGGCAGAACAAATAGTTATGCCAGGCAGTCAGGGCCATCATTTACTACCACTGGCTGTTGGCAGCTTTCGGATTCTACCTGGGCCCAGGCTTGGTTGGCTGCTGCCCTGGGTGGGGGTTGTTTGCACAATGCACATGCATTGCACAGCCTCTGAGAGAGAGCACCACCATGAGGCCTTCTGACGACTCAGAAGGAGAAGAGACTGTGGTGTGTGATGAGGTGAGGGAGGGTGGGTGGAAAGCGCAGGGGCAGGACAAAGTGATATACTTGGTGTGATATTATACAAGGGCTGTCATTGGTAGCGCTTATATGCGCTCCTACAGATTGACAGGCCTGTTGGCAAACACACCACTCGGGTGGTCACATGGTGCACAAACACACCACTAGGGGGTGAACACATGGTGTTAATTTTTTTTTATTTTTTTTAAAGTAACCTTTGAGTCCACATAAGCACTGACTGGACTCTGGAAACAAGAGTGAGAAGTGAGTGATGATTATGCTGGCTAAAGGGTTGCAATCAAGGTGGCAGGGGTCACAATAGGTGGCCTAGGGGTCGCAGGTGCAACCCCTGGTGACCCCTAATTGACGTACATGAACCAACTTGGAGAAGGTGTTGGAGACTAAAGGGGCGACATTTACTATTCCCACTCCAATCTAACTATATTGGGTAAGGTGTTGGACAGTAAAAGGGTGATTTTACTTTTCCCACTCCAGCCTCACCATATTGGGGAAGGTGTTGAACACTAAATGGGTGACATTTGATATTCCCACTCCAATCTAAACCAACTCATAGAAGGTGTTGGACAGTAAAGGGGTGACATTAACTATTTCCACTCCAATCTAAACCAACCTGGGAAGGTGTTGGACACTAAAGGGGTGGTATTTACTATTCCCACTCCAATCTAACCATATTGGGGAAGATGTTGGACAGTAAAGGGGTGATATTTACTATTCTCACTCCAGCCCAACCATATTGGGGAAGGTGTTGAGCACTAAATGGGTGACATTTGCTATTCCCACTCCTATCTAAACCAACTTGGGGAACGTGTTGGACACTAAAAAGGGTGACATTTACTATTCCCACTCCAATCTTTTTTTTCCAACTCTTTTTATTGATGACAAAAGTAAAACATCTATGCATTGCCGTATTTTGTTGAAGTGCAGAGATTGTTCACAAACTCAGTAATCTTCACATTTATCACTTCCTGCATTGTCGTGCAAATTTACCACATCTCAGCTGTGCTAACCTATTACTCTCTGTCTCTGGGGTTAGTATCAAATAGTGGTGCCGTACATATGTTCCCTCTATACAGATTCCATTTGCTCCATACCTGATCCCATTTCCTTGGTCAGCCCTGGCTTTTGTATACTGTCTTTTCAGTTAACAAACACCAGTCCATATCTTTCATCCAAGCCTGAATTGTTGGCGCTTCGGGGGCACCCCATAATCTAGCTATGTTACGCTTAGCTATTGCCAATCCCAGCGTTGCCAAGGTCTTTTCTTTACTCTTTAGGTCTGTGTCACCCCATATGTTTAAAAGGCACAATTTGGCTTCTGGCTCCAGTCTTGCCCCCCAGCACCTCCCCCAGGCAGTTTATGACTTCCTCCCAGTATCTTTTAATGTATACACAATTTCAACTTGTATGAAAAAACGTGCCTTCCTGGTTACATAGTCTCCCGCATTTAGGATCTTCCTAGTAGCCAATTCTGGCTAGTGTTTGACAGGAGATATACATCCTGTGTAGAATTTTAAGTTGCACTAATTTGAACCTGGAAGAAATCGCCACCTCCTGATGGGAGGCCAGCGCCTCCCGCCAGTCCTCATCATCCAGCTCCTCTATATCTCATCTCCAATTCTCTCTGAGTTGAGAGAGGGGGTCAAGGGCATTGTTAACTTCTTTTTTGGTAGGTCAAGGAGATCGCTTTTCGGCTCATATAGTCAATTAGGATTCTATCTTCCATTGGAGAGGATTCGGGGAGAACCTCCCTCTTGGGAATTGCCACCTGGGGAGCGTGTCTGATCTGCATGTATCTAAACATTTCTGTGGTACCTAGATCATACTCTTGTTGTAGTTGCGCAAAAGGGATTTACCCCTCCCTGGGACCACAAATCCACTACTCTGGAGATGCCTATTAAATCCCAACTATTGAACCCCTTAACGCCCCTCAGTGTCCTCAGCTGTTCTGTGTCCCATAATAGGTTGGCCTGTGTAATCTTTTTTGCCCAGGCTCTTATTTACTGCGTACCATTAGGGCCCGTAATGCGTAGTCGTGCTGGTGCGGTGTAAAGTGGACTCTCGTAGTTCCCTCCTGCCCCCTGGCAAAACCATTTTGTCCATTCTATTTCCTGGTTTGTCAACTGGATGATATATACAATGATTGATATCCGTTAGTTGCACTGCCCAATAATATTTGTGTATGTCGGGGAGCCCAATACCCCATCATACCACGGCGATTCGAGACGGCTTCCCGACCCATAATAGTTCTTTCTGTTCGCTTTCAATAGCTTTGAAATAGGTGGTTGGAACCGGCATGGTGCGTTTTATAATATCTAGAGAAAGCGTGTGAGCGCCATCATTTGAAATAGAGCGATGCGTCCCAACAGGGTTAATGGGAGGGTTTTCCAGTGTCGCACATCGCTTTTCAGGCGTTGTAAAGGGGGGTAGAAGATTCCGGTTGTAAAATCGAGTGGAGTCCGTGGTGATGTAAATCATCAGGTATCGGAACCCTTCCATGGCCATTGTTGCTTCACATTCCCTGGGAAGAGGGGGAGTCTCCCCTCCCAATGCGTAGATTATTGACTTTATCCAATTGATTGTATAGCCTGAGTTCTTCCCGAAAATGGTGACTATGGGCCACATGTATCAAGCTATTTTGCATTCGCAAACAGTGCGAGTCATAAAATTTGGCCATTTGCGAATGCAAAATGGCCTTTTTCCTATGTATGAAAGGCTTTGGCATTCGCAATTTAGTTAATCACAATTTTTAGCGATTACCTAAATTGCGAATGCAAATAGAGACTCACAATTTGCGATTCCCTAATGCACATGTAAGAAGCCTTTCCTAAATGCGAACTGCACATTTAGGAAACGCTATTACCATCAACTTCAAGTTGATGGTAACCATGTGCAAACTTTGAAAAATGCACAAAACTGCATTTTTCAAAGTGCCATGTGGCACACACTTGCCCTTGGGCATGTGTGTGCCTTACATGTGCACCTTTTTTTGTTAGGGGTACTTCAGTCGCAATTTATGTAATGCAAGACCATTCTCACCTATGGGCCTTGAGGCCCATAGGAACGAATGGAGTCGCAATTACAAATAGCGGTTCCCTAATTGCTTTTGCAATTTATAAGAAATTGCAATTAGGGAATCGCTATTTCCTGTCTGTTTTGTTACATTACATTTTGAGATTACCAAATAGCGATTTCTTAAAAATCGCTAATTAGTAATCACAAAATGATACCTTCATACATGTGGCCCTAAGTGTATTGCTCTATGTATCGAGGATTTGGGCGAAGCCAGATATAGGAGTATATCATCCGCACAGAGGGAAATTCGATCCTCCCAGTCTCCCGTCCATCGAAGCCCCCTTATCAAAGGATCTCTGCAAATCCATGAGGCAAGGGGTTCTAATTTAAGGGCAAATAGTAATGGTGACAGGGGGCAGCCCTGTCTCGTCCCTCTTTGTAGGGCAAAGGACTGGAACTGTATGCCATTGACTACTGCCTGTGCTTGTGGGTCACTATAGAGGAGTCTAAGCCAGGCCACGAAATTAGGACCAAATCCCAACTTTTCCAAAACTGCAAATAAGTAAGACCATTCAATGGTATCAAATGCCATTTTGGCATCTAGGGACATTACCACAGCATCTTCCCTCAACGTGCCCACACGTCCCAGTACTCCTTGAAGTCTACGCAGGTCAAGTGAAGTACTTCTTCCTGGCATAAAGCCGGACTGATCAGGATGTACTAATTTCGGGATGATCTGCATTAAGCGTGAGGCAAGTAGTTTGGCAAGGATCTTAACTTCAGCGTTAAGTAAAGAGATGGGAGCAACTATTTCTTGGTTTGCCTTCTTTATGGAGGACAACTATTGTGGCCACCCGCTGGTCGATGGGAAGTTTATCAGTTTTTCAGCTCTCAACATACATGTCTCTCAGGTATGAGGCTATCGTATTGGTCTCCAACTTGTAGAGCTCTATTGGAAGGCCATTAGGCCCCATTGCTTTACCGGATTTAAGTCCTCTGATAGCCTGTGCTACTTCTTCATTCGTTATGTCGCCCTCTAATAACGCTAGGTTGTCTTTGGTTAGGGATGGGAGGGGCATGCCTGCCAGTAGTTCACTTGATTCCGCTTCCGTTAGGGTATTAATAGTCAAGTAAATTTGTTGATAGTATGTTGCAAATCTGTTGCTATCAGTTGATGATCGCGTATTGTTTCTCCTCCCTCCGTCCCACTCCAATCTTAACCAACTCATATAGGGTGTTGGAAACTAAAGGGGTGACATTTACTATTCCCATTCCAATCTAAACCAACTTACAGAAACTATAAAAAACTATTAACTAATTTTTTTTTATCCAATTCTGAATACAACTTTTTACTGTAATAGCAATAGTACAAATTATCGAACTTTAGCGAATGTTTAAATTTATGTGATAATGATATCATAAACCATTATTTTCAACTACTAACATTTATATACACATTTTTTTTCAATTATATATATATATATATATTTCATTTAATATTTTCTTCAATTTTGTGAACATTGTCTACCATTTACAAACTTTAAAAAAACTATTACTAATTAGCAAAGTTAATAAATACATTGTATAAAGAATTTCTTAGATTTTTACATTAAATAATTTAAAATATTTAAAAACAAATTAAAGTAATTTGCAGATATTTATTTACAGTGCTAGAAAAAAGCATTCATCATAATCTCTTTGTCAAATATTTCTTTCTGGTTTTTCAAACTAACATGCCCAACCCTAGGCAGCAGCTAAACAGAATTATAATACAGATGTTATAATTTTCCTTACAATGCACTGAAAAGATTTAACTCTGAATTGGCCACAGCAGCATAATTACAAGGCAACCAAACAATCCAACTTTACTGTACCACACTGAAAGAAGTCTTAATGAAATTGCTTTATCAAAGGGGATACAAAAGAAACATGATTTTTCATAGCATAGGTCACAATTTTAGAAAAGGGGTACAAATGGAACTCATTCCAATTTTCTTTAAATGATTTCACATTACAGGCATTATAAATAATAATAACCCGGTATTTGTAAAGCGCAAACTAATCACCCCTACGGGTCTCAAGGCGCTGGGGGCTGTTGGGAAGATTAAGTGAGCTATTGCCCAGAGTCACATGGTGCTGGGCTGAGCTGCCACCTGTGCCGGTGCTCGAAACACGAGCCCCGTGCCCCGGGGGTAGCCACCCTGGCCGCTGCGCCACACCTCTCCCCTTACACAGGTCACATGATGCATAAGAAGCTTGATCAGTGTGCACATGAATCTTTACTAACCGTAACACAGTCTCTTCTATTTCTGTTCTATTCGAAAAGAGTAACTTTCAGAAAAAATATTTCAGAAAAGATAAATGCATTGTCAGTGTTCATTCAAAGTGCATATCAGCAATTATATATTTCAGAAACCTATCACAACATATTTCAGTATTTTTTAGTCTTTCACTAAAGGTTCTAAGGCACATGATTAGTCTTTATACTGTATTTGAGCCCGCATCTCCCTGGTCATGAAATTTATAAGCGCCTTCACCACAGATTTCTTCAGAGTTGAGTTCCCCATCACAAGAAGTATCAACTGTGAAGCAGTGGTCCAGTGTCCTGATAATGGATGAAACCTCATCATAAAGTTTCTGCTGCTCACATGGAGTCATTTCCATAATGATTTGAGGTACAGGTTTGAACTGGCCATTAGTCATCCAGGCACCAAGCAACCACCCCACTGCACCACCAACCACTATTCCTGGTGGCCCTCCCACAAGACCTCCCATGAAGGTTGCTGCACCAGCATAGAGTGCTCCCCTTGCAAAATGCTTCAATGTAGCCTTAATTTTATCAGTCTCAGCGACATAGCACAGAAGCTCCATGACAGCTTCTACCTCTGCAGCCACAATGTGGAGATAAAATATCCCCCGACTGCGGCTCCTTCTGCTCCAATTATAACAAATGTAAGTGTTTTCCTAATTTTAAATCATTAATAACAATTTCATGATAAAGTTAGCACGTTTTAACTAAACTAAATAAATCCAAATGTATTACTTTATAAAATATTTTTTAAATGTTGTAATGTTTTTATTTTTTATAAAAAAAACATTAAAATGTATCTTTTTTCACTTAAAATAAAAATTCAAATTTTAATAAAATACATTTTACCAAAGAAATTGCATATTAAAAAATAATTACCTAAAACATCAAAATGTAAATATAATTTTTTTTAAACCTCCCCACCCTTATCCCCTACTAAACTAATATCCCGCTACTAAAAATATTTTTTCTGTAATTAATAAAAATACATGAAATCAAATAAACATAGAAATTTCAACAATTCAATAAATAAAAACTTCTAAAATTAAAAAATAAATTATAAACACAAAGATTACTTTTTTTTACTACATTAATACTATTTTATCATCAAAAACAATACTGTATCCAACAATATTTACTACATCGATATTTTTAACATGGATATTATCACCAAAACTAAAAACAATATTTTTAACTATGATAATACTTACCACGATATATGTGAGGTCCTGCTATTCTTGACACAATATTTCGGCAGCACAATATTTTTATCTGATATTTTGTCCAAACACCCCCTAGGCCTGGCTCGATTCACCAAACTGCTTTGTTCCATTTGCCCACCCCCCATGCCTGGGCAGGCCTAAGGTCAAGTCGGTCTTCGACTCCTGGCCTGTGGAGTCCCTCTACACATGACTGGCCACTAAAAGAGAAGGCAGAGACTTTTCAGAAGACATGGTTCAGCCAGATGCCTTCCTCAAGTCCTGCCATCTGGTCACCAGCACCAATAGGACTGCATGGTGAATCTAGTTGTCTAAGCTGCCCTGAAAGTCCAGATGAGGGCCCATTTGAAGTTTCAAGCCCAGTCAGAGCTCCAGGAGGTTGGGCACATTTGTTCGAACATTCCCCTTTGTGACCGTGCGGATTAGTAAGGATAGATTATAACTGACCTGTTTTTCATCTGGTTGGTCTTCCCGAATGGTGCAAGAGTCTTGGCCAACCCATTCCAGTGACCTTATTTTCAGGCTCTGGTCTCAGTGAACCGGAAAGATTTGCCCAAGCCCTTGGGGAAAGCTCCAGCAGTACAGGGGCTGCAGTGCTCTGGTCCTGGGCTCAAGATTAGTAAGGAGAGGGTACAGGTGAGCCACTTTTTATCTGGTTGCTCTCTGACAATGCAAGGGTCCTGGCCACCACATACTAATGCCCAGATGGTGAGCCATTGGAATGCATAGCTCTCCTGGATGAAGACCCTGCCCAGCAGGCTATGGGGTGCAAGACCCTGATACTGGATTCCATTTCCCAGGTCACCATGTCACAAATTGCCCAGAAAATGCCCAGGACAGGTTTCCAAGGGTCCAGGAAGGGCTCCATTGCTTCGCTCAGGTAAAAAGCTCCAGCTGGGTCCCTGAGCAGAGCTCCAGCAGGCTCTGGAATTCAATCCCCAGGTCCATAGATCCATTTACCAGCCCACCTTGTTATAAAGTAAATACTCAGGCTTGAAGATTAATTACCACACTGAAGTTCTTCTTATGTTGTTTAAGTACAAGCCATGGGAGAAACATCCAAGCCATCCGTCCAGGCCAGGCTCCAGTTACAATTCACCCCAATACATTCTAATGGAACCACACACAATAAGAGGTTCCAAAGGAATGTATGCCATAGATACACTACATAGGGAGAATGCTCCCAAGCATGCAAATACCAGATATCACACACCTCCCTCCCAATACAACAAAAACAAAACAAAAAAACAGAACAAAACTTTAAAAAAAATAAAACAGTGACTGGACTACCCAATCATGTTAGCTCGCACATAATCCTTTAGATACCTTGGGGGCATCACGTTTTTCAAACTTTCTCATATCAAGACTTGCTCCTTCACTGTGTATACGTCCATTTCTACTTTTCTTAGCATCATCTCCCCCATGTCAGAAGCTCTGCAGATCACCAGAGTAACTCTATTACGATTCCACAGCCTTGAGTCCATAGTCTTAACAGCTTTCTTAAACAGTTTTACAACACGAATGGGCACTGAAAATCTTCCCGGCAATCTGATCCTCACCCAATATCCAGCTTTCACTTTAGTTGCTTTAACACATTTCCTATCATCAAATAGCTTCTTTCTAGATTCCATCTTCCTCTCTTCCCTATCACGCACAGACATTCTATCCACATTCCCTTCACACCTCTGCATGACCCATCCTGGTGCCATCAAACTATTGACTCTACGTTTCCTGAATAGTTCGAACTGTGTTTTTCCTGATACTGAATGGGGAGTCAAATGATAAACACACACTTTCTTGCGTATCTCCTCTCTCCAATCCCTTGCATTGTCTTTAGCCATTCTAATAGTCTCCTTTAACTCTCTTTTAAAACGCTCCACAACACCATTGGCTTCTGGGTGATACAAAGCACATTTAGCATGCATTTTCTCACTCAAGAATCCCTCCATTTCACTCGACATCAACTGCACACCTTTGTCAGTCAATAACTTTCCAGGAACAACCTCTCTGTCAATGAGTTCTTATAAAAATGCAATTACATGTTTGGTTTCAACACCCCTGCTAACAGTTATCTCAGGCCATCTTGAAAACAAATCAATTCAGACTAACACATGGAAAGTATCACTCTGACTATGAATGGGTCCCAAAATGTCAAGAGCAATCTCCTTCCAGGGTCCTTTAGGTAGATGTCCCATTACCATTGGTTGCGTTCTAGGCTTCAAAATCATCTCACTCATCATACATTGAACACACTCCCGAACTACCCTCTCAGTCTCTATGTCCATTCCCGGCTACCAGTGCACTGCTCTCAATCTCTACTTGGTCTTAAAAATGCCCAAATGACTTTCGTCCACTAGCTTGAGTAACGTCTTCCTCAACACAACTGGGGACACCAATCTAGTTCCCCTAAATAACAGACCATTCAACTCTGAAAATTCCCCTCTCACTGCCCAAAATCCCTGGCACTCCTTGCTAACATGCGCCTTCTTACTCCAACTTACCCTCAACCTCTCAAAAAACGTTTTGAATATTACTATCCTCCCTCACAGCTTCTCTCCATTCTTCTTCAGAAATGGCTGCCCCATCAACTGCACAAACACACTCATCCTCTTCAACATCCTCATCTTCTAATTCAATATCTTCATCAATGTGCACTAACCTGGACAATGCATCCACAATAACATTTTTAATGCCAGGGATGTATTCAACTGTAAAATTAACCTCCTGCAAAGCCACAACCCAATGAGTGATCCTTCCAGAAACTGCATCAATGCCTTTGCTCTGAAATATTTCTCGCAAAGGTTTGTGATCGGTTTTAACACAAAACTCAGATCCCCACAAGAATGGTTTCATTTTCCTACCTGCCCAATAAATTGCTACAGCTTCTCGCTCAATAACAGAATACCTTGCTTCTGGACCACATAAACTCCTAGACGCAAACATGATAGTCTTAGTATTAGCACTTTCTCCTTGCAACAAAACTGCTCCTAAACCCTTAACACTTGTGTCCGTAATGATGGTGTTCTTCATGTTGGGATCAAAACTCCTCAAATTAGGAGCCTGACAAAGCTCTTCCTTTAATCCATTGAATTGGCCTTAGATAGGGAATCCCTGGAGCTTCAGAGAGCTTCTCAGAAGTTGGGGCTAGAGCCCCATGGTGGCAGCAACAGTGTCCCTAGAGGTAGAGAACATACTCATGACCATAGGAACCTGAACAAGATTGTCCCTCCCTACCAGAGTGGGGATGACCTCCACAAATGGATAACTGCAGTGGAGAGGGCCTGTAAGGTACAGAGGGTCCCTCAGGAGCAGTGGGCAGCAATCTTGTGGCTCTCCTTTGCAGACAAAGGTAGAGACAAGCTCCTCACTGTAAGAGAAGAGGATGCTGATAATTACAAAGTCCTGAACAGTGCTCTGATTGATGGGTTTGGCTTAACCACTGAACAATACAGGATTAAGTTCAGAGACACCCAAAAGGCACAGACTCAGGACTGGGTTGACTTTGTAGATTGTGCTACTAAGGCTCTGGAAGGTTGGATACATGGCAGCAAGGTGCATGACTTTTTAGGGTTGCACAATTTGATTATGAGGGAGCAGATCCTTAATAATTGTCAAAACCAGCTTTTACACCAGTACCTGGTGGACTCTGATCTGACCTCTCCCCAAGAATTGGGAAAGAAGGCAGACAAATGGGTCAGAACCAGGGTAAAGCCAAAGAACCAGGGCGGTGACCAGAAGAAAGATTCTTCCAAAAACCAAGAGAAAGGTGGGGATAAATCAAAAGATAAATCCACTACAGGGCCCCAAAAGTCCTCTTCTGGGGGTGGGTCCCAAACTCCTTCCTCCCCTGAAAAGAAACCTTATTGCCATGTCTGTAAGAAGCCTGGCCACTGGAAAAATGACCCCATTTGCCCTAAGGTCAGCAATAAGGAAAATGTTCCTCCCAGCAATACTACCACTCCTCCTGGTACTACAAGTAGTAATCCCCCAGGTGGTAGTAATGCACCCAAAAGTTAGGTGGGTTCTCATGGGGAACTGAGGTGGACCATAATTTAGAAAGGTCCCCCTCACAGGCCTCCTCAGTCTGTGATGGTGGCATGGGATTTGCCACTTTTACTGTCAGTCCTAATTCTTTGGGCAAGTACAGACAGGAGCCACTGATAAATGGTCAGAAAGCTTTGGCATTCAGAGACACAGGGGTTAGTGTTACCATGGTGACAGGGAAACTAGTCCCCCCTCAACAGCTTTTACCTGAGTTTAAGTACCAGGTGACCAACATTGATGGTATTAGAATAGATCATCCCATGGCCATAGTCAATCTCAGCTGGGGAGGGGTCACTGGCCCAAAGAGAGTGGCAGTGTCCCCAAACTTGCCTGTTGGGCAATGATCTGGAAATTTCAGCCTGGGCTGAAGTTGAATGCCAGGCCCATTTAAGAATGTTAGGCCTCCCTGAGAAAGTTGGTGGGGCTCTTAGGGCCTCAGCCCAATCCCAGGGAAATTTTGGAGAGGTGGAGCCTGAAAGAATGGCCCACTCTACTCCACAAGAGAGCAGAAGGGTTGAAGAAAAGTCTTCCCCCAGACTATAGGTAAGGGTCAGCTTCCTCAGGGAACTGATCCTACCCCTAGTGAAGGAACTGCCCCAGAGGTGGTCAGGCCTGGCCTGGCAACACCCCTGATGGCAGGGGACCCTTCCAATGTGGTACCCAGTCTGGAGCAGGTATCCTGCCCCTCTCTACCCTACCTCAATCAGCCTAGGGCTGCAGAGGTCAGGGAGGTCAATGGACCCCTAAAGGCCCACTGCCCAGAGGAACCCCCCCATCAACAGATTAGGGGCACCCAGTCTAGTAGCCCTAGCCAGGTGAAAATTCCTCAACACACTGAGGGACCCCTCTTACCATTGATTAGGGACCACCCCCAGATGGACTCTGTTGGGCAAAGGCAAACCGGGACCAAGTGGTTCCAAACGTACCATGTCCCCCCAGTGTTCTAACCAAAGGGACCCAACCCCCAGCTGTAGGCAGCCAGAGGTTGACCCTTAGGGCCAGATACAACTAAGTCATGGAAAGAAAGGCCTCCATGGTGACCAGTGATCTGAGGAAGCTGAGGCCAACTTTATTAGGGCCTCACATCTCTACTCAGACACCCCACCAGCCTTTTACTGTGCCAAAACACCCTACAGGTAGAAATCCCAACTTTTGGAGACCATCCCATACCCTTAGGGGTAGGGACTGCTTAGTGGACCATAAGACAGGGGGTATCCATGCTAATGCAGGATTCTCCTTATATGGCCACTTAGTCAATAAAGGCTCAACTGGACAAGGTTAGCCTAATCTCCTTTCGTTTGGGGGGTTATGTAAGAAGGTGGAATCTGACTGCATGGTTACCCCCATTTTTTTCCTGGTGTTTTGCTGGTTTTCGACTTAGATTGGGGTCCTGATTAGCAGGATCCCAGTCAGACTATCTGCTTTCTCCCTAAATTGGTTGTTCATGTACTTTAGGTACACTCCAGATTGGATTCTGGGGTACCCTTATAAGTCCCTAGTATATGGTATACTATGTACCCAGGGCATAGGTACCCCAGAGGCCTCCCAGGGGCTGCAGCATGTATTATGCCACCCCTGAGAGACCATTTAAAATGACACAGCAGGTCTGCTACAGCAGCCTGTGTAAGGTGGTGCATGCACCCCTTACTTAGATATAGGTTCACTATATCTATCCTAATCACTGCACATATAAACCTATCAGTCACCCCTATGGCAGGCCTTATCAATCCTGAAGGCAGGGTGCTGGGTTTTATGTGAGAGGGTGCCCATGCATGAGCAGAGCCCCTCTGCAGCCTTCGGAACCTCTTTTCCGGGGTTGTCTGTGATGCAGCCAACCATATATACTTAAGTGCATTATAACCTCGCGGTAAATGCTAACTTTAAAACGGCTGCTTGGAAACATGTCGTGTTTGGTGTCAAACACCTTGGAATCATACCTCCACACCATGTATGATTCCTCCCTTGTAGTACCACTACTATGGGGCCCCGGTACCAACTTTCTTGACCCTGGCATCACAAAATGGATGCTGCCAGCCACAGAGACGAGTCTGCCCTCCTGCTGCTGGACGAAACTCCGGCAGGGGAAGGCTTGACAATAGGTTTCCTGTCACAGGGAGGTGTGACCACCTCCCAGACAGGCTTTAGTGTATTGCGGCTGGGTGGGTGCACTCTCAGAGTGCTTTGATGTCTGCACTGGGGGCACATTTGGTGTCCCTGTGCATAGTCCAGCTCAAACCGGTTGCAGGAGCCATTTGCTCCTGCTCTGGCATGGACAAAGGACATGGGTGTAGCCACCCCTCTGTCCTGACCCTACCATAGGTGGGTCCCCAGAGTTTGTCCCACCCCTTCCTTGGGTATAAAGTAGGAACCCCTGACTACAGGACTTTAGATATTACCTGGACTAAACTCTGCTACAGAAACCAAGTATCCTTCGACGATCTACGCTTTGCTGGACAACTGAAGAATCTCCCTTGGAGCAAAGGAGTTACGCCCCTGCTGAGCAGGCACCAAAACGCATCTGACCGGTTTGCATCTACGAAGCTCCTGAAGGACTCCGAAGATTTCTGCAACACAGGAGGTGGGTTCCCAAAGGTCTCCGAGGTCGATCTGCGCTCTCAGCAATTCTGAGGCCCGTATCCCTCGTGGGGACCGTGAAACCCGTACCCCTGGGCACCGTGTACATTTGCAGCAGCATATGCTTTTCGGTGATCCCTGAAGCTGTGCTTTGGACTACTTGTAGTCCTGACCCCAAGCAGTAATTCCACTGAAGATTTCCGGCCTACACTCCACGAGTGTTCCGTGGGACGGTATTTAGTGATTCAGCTCGAGGTCCCTTTGCGATCCCTGGTCCGTTGGCCTGTGGGTCCCTGAGAAGGCAACTTTAACTTTCAGTGGGCTTCCCTGGTTGCTCCAGACGTGCCCTGACTCTCCATTGCTTGGGGAGTCCCCAGGACCGTGCTGGTTCTCACAGAAGCATCTTTCCTCTGACCGCGTTGGTTGCAGCTGCCAAGGCTTGTTGGTGTTCAATCCGGACACTGACCCCACAGCACTCGATATCCTTTATGGGACAGCTCGGAGCCGGACTGTGGTCATCGTCGATGTCTCCTGGTCCCCGTGGCTGCAGAGTCAAGCTTCACCTCTACGCACCTGCCGCACCCGACATCGGTGGGCATTCAATTGCTCCGCTCCTGGTCACGTGAAGTGACCCAGACTTTGTCCCCTCTGCTTTCAGGTTCTTCTCATCTCCGATCCAGGCTTGGATCACACCGGACACTTTTCTTCTCCATGGCAGCAGTACTTTCTCGCATCACGCCATTGAAAACGACGAGGGTTTCTGACACCACTTGACCCCTATGCACCCGGCTCCTCTGGGATAGGTAACACGGGTACCTCGGTACTCTCAAGGGTGCTGGCCTTAGAACCTTCTATGTTTAGCTGGGTTTGCTTGAAGTCCTCTCCTAAGTGTCCTTAATCTTTAAAATTCCAACCGCGACTTTCCCATAGAGTTGTACGGAGCTCGCGTCTAAGTTCAAACACTGCACCCATCCTCCGTGGGTCCCCTGTGTCACTACCTTGGGTGGGTCCTTGGGGTCCCAGCGATTCTACGTGCTCTAGGCACTGTGTCTAGTCAGTCGTGGTTCTTATACCACTTTCTTAGTATATGGTTCGGTCTCCCCCTGGAGCCCGCTGTGTATTGTGCTATTTACTGTCGTTCTAGTGATTTAATATTGTGTGTCTTGTTCTCTAATCTCATAAAAAGGTTAGTAGAGAGTGTTTAGTAATAAATACATATATTTTATATACACCTGGTGTGGTTCTCCTTTCATTTGGTTATTCAGGAGGTTATATACTGGTAAAACAAGCTGCTTTACATTCCTTCGAGACTTAGCCTGAAGGCTGCTCTCCACAGCTACCACGAGGATAGCTTTCTATAAAGGTTGTCTTTAACCTAATCATCAATAAGGGTCGTTTGGACTGGTGCAAGGTGCCCACTTTAATTAGTGGACAGCATATACCAGTCCAACTTCTCACACTTTATAGCCTTAACCAGGCTGAGTTTAGACTTAACAGTGTCCTTAGAAACCTCATGACCAAGATATTCAATAAATGTCTTTCTGAAATTACATTAATCTTTCTTTATTGTAAGATTAGCCTCTTCCAATCTCTTAAGCACCTATCTCACCCTTTCATCATGCACTAGAACATCAGGTCCATAAATCAAAATGTCATCCTGATATATCCTAATGCCCTCCAAACCTTTCAAAACCCTCTCCATGACTCTCTGAAAGACAGATGCTGCCGACACCAATCGGAACGACATTCTTTTGTACCTGTATGCTCCAAAAGGCGTTATAAAGGCTGTTGCATCCCTAGGGTCCTCTTCCAGTTCTATTTGGTGATAAGCTGACCTCAAGTCAATCATGGAGAACACTTCAGCTTCATTCAATGACATCAAGATTTCAGCAATATTAGGGATAGGGTATTTATCTACTACTACATCCTTGTTAAATTCATACAGGTCCACACAAAGTCACAATTCTCCACTGCTCTTCTAGGCCACTACAACTGAGACCAACGAATCAGTCCCTTCAACCTCTTCTATGACCCCTTCTTTCAACAACTTTTCCAGCTCCAATTGCATACCATCTCACACTGCAAACGGAACATTATGCACCTTACCACACTTAGGCTGTATACCATCTCTCAACCTGATCTTATAACGATATCCCTTGAAACAGCCTACTTCAGATCTGAACACTGAAGGGAATTGATCAACCAAACTTTTCCCAAAATCTTCTGGGGCTCGAACACTCTTTTCTGAATGAGACTCAACATTCTCTGCTAATGTGACACACTGTACATCGTTCTTCACAATTATGGGAGGATCTCTGTTGGGATCAAGCATGACTCCAAGATCTCGCTGGTGAAACCAGCTCAGTATGCTGTCACCTTTTAACTAAACATACACCTTTACGGCCACCCATTTATTTTTATATTCAATCATGCCCATGAAATACCCTCTCAATTTGATGGGCTCTCCCCCATAAGGTAACGGTCAAATATCCGGCTTCAACAGTTTCCTGCTTCCCATCAGATTTCGTTAAAAAAACTCATTGTAAACCAAAGTTATTTTTGCTCCTGAGTCAAACAGAACTTCAATTTGGTTTCCATTAGCTAAAATGTTATCAATAGGACTCTTCCGTGCACCAAACTCTACCTGTAACACTATTTGTCCACACTCCAAATCTGATTCATCACTACCTTCTACTCCTACCTCCTTTATTTTCACCTTCCCTTTGACATCTTTATTTTTACATTCACTATAAAAATGTCCTCTCTTACCACAGCTTTTGCATACAACCTTAATAGCTGGGCAATCTTTATAGAAGGCTAGATGAGTGGAGCTTTCAAATCTATAACACTTCCTCCCATCCTTAACCTTCCCATTCCCTTCAATGCTTTTATCAACTTTTTGATTCCCCGATCATCCCTGTTTCTTTCATACTGCATCCCCTTTATTCTTTACCACCAATATTTCTACCTTCCTTTTTTATAACTTCAACACACTTTAAAGTGTTCTATCTCTTTTGCAATTTTTGCATCCCTGACCTTTTCGATGTTACATCCAAGCATAAATTGGTCCCTTATCCTTTCCAATGACGTATTTAAGAATGTACATGATGAAGCCAATTTTCGTAGGTCAGTGACATAGTTCTCTATGGACTCTCCATCTTTTTGCACACGCCTTCCAAAGTGATATCATTCAAGTATAGTGCTCACCTTAGGTAAGTAATGATTGTCTACTTTTTTAATGTATATTTCATAGTCATTCAACTCTGCTGCGTCATCTTCCGAGAGAGGAGGTAGAGGGTCAAAAACCTCCTGCCCTTCAGATCCCAGACAGTGTAGCAACAATGCAGTCTTATGTTCAAAGCTTAATGAGGCTCCATAAACTCTAGCATAACACTCAAAAACTTTCTTCAATTTACTCTATTTTATTTCGGGCTCTCAGGGTAGCGACAAGAAGAATGGAGGAGCTGGCACACTCAGCATTGTTATACCAAGAAAAAAAAACACACTACTTAGAATAAATACAGTTATTTCTAAAATACACACACAGTAAATCTTTACATACACACTGCTTGAAATGACTATTTCATGGGATGTCATTATGCAAACAACGTGCCCATCGCTGTATAAATAAACACTTCACGATGATGTGACAAACTGCTCAGCTGAATCTCACCATTAAAAATGTAATTAGGCAATTAGCATGCCTATTGCTGTAACGCCGCTGGAGCGTGCCCACTCTGTAGTCAGCAAATATGCTGTGAAGGCTCTTCACCAAGGCGTGCCTGTCGCTGAAAGGAGACAAGCACAAACTAAATGTAAAAACGGGGCTGTTCAAAATATGATTTGACTCATAGATTATTTCGTGAATGAGATGTTATCTTATGGGAACTTGCCCAAACACCTAAGATGGCCGCGGTGTGCGCCATCAAGCATTACATTTTACAGACGGTGCAGCTTGGTGTATGCTCGAGATGCCCTGAGGTCGCGCCTGGCAACCACGTGGCAGCACTGCCCTTGAGTCCACAATGGCAGCGTCTGTGCTCGAGCACTCCGATGAGCTCAAGGAAAGCTGCAGAGGAACAGCATGAGGTGTCAACAGACACAGTAAGTGTGTTTTTTGAGCGTGTGCCCATACTCACATTACCGTTGCCTTTTAGTTGATATATGGGTTTTGCCAGATAAAATACCTCATGTTGAGCTGAGTTCACCACTGAATTCACCGCAGGCTGCGCCTTGCACCCTTCAAAAACGCCTTTCCGCCCATCAAACTCCAATCGGGCTAAGACAGTTGTACGAGGTTGACCAGAATGTTGAGATATCTTCTCCCTGATGTCACACGCTTTCCTGTTCAGCGCGTCACCAGTGTAATAAAGTAAATGCTCAGGCTTGAAGATTAATCACCACAAAAATGTTCTTATGTTGTTTATTAAGTACAAGCCATGGGGAAAACATCCCCGCCATCCATGCAGGCCAGGTTCCATTTACAAGACTTCCCAATACATTCTAATGGAAACATACACAATTAGAGGTTCCAAGACTGGACTCTATCCCACCGGCCTGCAGAGTCCTCTGTTCCTGGCTGAACCCTCAAGGGAAATCAGGAAATCTTCAGAACATTCAGTGAGACCACATGGCCATCCTCCAAGCCTAGCCATCTGGGCACACCGTGCCTGGCCATCTGGTCACACACCATTAGAAGGCATGGCATGCTCGGATAGCTAGGCTGCTTTGGAAGTTCCAATGAGGGATCATTTAAAGCCTGAAGTCAAGCCAGGGATCCAGGAGGAGTTTGGATACATTTGCTTGAACATCCCTATCTGTAACCCAATGTTCATGGATTACAAGAAAGGCAAGTGGCCTTCCCTCAGATTAGAAGGGACAAGATGCTCGGGACCTGTGGGTCATCAGCTTGCTCTCCCCAGGCCCTGCAAGACTTCTGCCCAGCCTTGCCCCCCAGGGGGCTCCTCACTGCCTTTACACCCCTGCCTCATCAGCCCTTCCGCAAGCCTGCCTTCCTGGAGAGAAGGCAAGACCACAAAGCAGACATCTGAGGCAGAATAACCTGCACCGTACTCTGATTTTGGGTGTACTTGGTCTGTTTAGGGGGGGACTTCTTGGCCAGCCTCAGCTGTTGTTTCAAGCAATGAGTTTCCACCTTGACTGGGACCGTTTGACTCAAGGGTGTGCCTCTTCATGGGGGACACCCTCTCAAGAAGCCCGGCAGCTCAACTCTCAGTCATCTGTGCATAGTGGATGAGGTCAGATGGCACTAGCCTAGGATGCTGCCGGCCAGCCCAGGCACATATGGCACATGGTTGCCCTTCTCCGCCCAGTGCATTTCTGCAGCAACTTGGAACAACTGTTTCATGGTTTGTCCCCACAACCCACTCCGTTTATCCATCCAGTCAGCAAAAGAAATTAAATACTTTGAAATGAAGTTGCACATAGTTCCCAAAACTGAATACACCCATGGATCATTGCAACTTGACATTTTTGCATTTTGGTTGATGACCTAAATATCATTGTGCCTGATTTACGGGATAATGGATGGGTACTTCATCAAAAACCAGACAAATATCCCATCCACCTTATTGCAAGTGCCACAGAATGTAGTGCCCTTGTAATAAGGCAGACAGGATATCCGTCATATTTGTGATGGACTAAGCCAGTGATACTCAAAGTAGAGCTCAGGGGCCACTTGCGGCCCTCTTGACCTTTAAATGTGCCCCCCCAGCACCATGAGATGCAGTGTATTTGCACTAATATTCATAAAGAAATGTTAAATAAACAGGCAAGCATTTATTAAGATGCAAATAAATGCTTGCCCATTTATTTGACATTTTTTTAGAACTCCTTACACAATCCCTGACCTTTCCTAGACCCACTACCGCCACCCTGCTGGCATCAGTGCGGCCCTCGGTTACACCACAGACCGTACTTTGTGGCCCCTGGGCAAATGTTTGCGAGTACCCATGGACTGAGCCATCCCTTAACCTCTGATTTTTTTTTATTTTTTTTTATTGAAGTTTTATAAACATGTTCTGTTACATATAGGATTGCATTTACAAAAAAGGCAGCTATCTTCAATGGTTACACCGTCGCAGTACGCATTACTAAGCCAGAATGTACCCTTACCATGTTTCATCCATCTCGCCCCATGTGCACCTGTTCCATGCATATTGTTTTATCCTGAATAACCATATAAACATGCAATTCAACTGAAGTTAATCCGAGATACAATAGATGCACTGGGCTTTATGCAACTTTATGCAAAAGGTATACTTTAACTTTTGACATGTAGAGTGTATGATATTGTAAGTGTAGTAGCTAATCTAAGGGGTAGCCCTTTTCCTTATAAGAGCTGAGTTAGGCCCACAGTTGTGTCACAGTGAAGCATTAAAGAACCATGTTTTATGTTGCGGCATCTGCAAGTGACACATCTCTTTCTCTAAGCCAAATCGTGAAAGGTTCCCAAATGTCTTTTGGGTGAGACGCAGCAGGCATAAGGTCCCAGAATGCGGCTAGTTATTCCTGACAATAGGCGATATCTTGCACCCAGGTGTCTATACAAGGTTTTCCAGATGCGCCCCATTCTATGGCTAATCTACATTTTGCTAAGAGTAGCATCATAGCTATGAGTCAGCGTATCTCAGGTATAACCCCTTCAACGTAACCCAGCAAGGCTACCAACGGTGTGCATTCTAGTGATACCTCAGTAACTTCTTGTATAATGCCATACACCCCCTCCCAAAATTTAGATATGTATGGGCAGCCCCATGCCACATGCAGGAAGGTTGCGTTATCTTGTTTGCATTTCCAACACCTCGCGTCTTGGTGGAGTCCTAGTTTGTGCAAATGCCAGGGGATCCGGTATACCCTGTGGATGAATTTAAAATGTATAAATCTTAATTTATAATTTGGGGAGAGGTGTTTGAGTTGAGAACAGCAAAATGTCAATTGTTCATCCGTGGGCATATTGTCTAGTTCTTCCCTCCATTGAAGCACAGCTCTTGGGGCAGCAGTTTCAGAATTTAACTGCGTTAGATTATATAATCTTGTGATTAGTTTCCGGGGTGAGGGGGTGACTAATAGGTGTTCCAGCAGCTGCATTCTGGCCGGAGAGGAGGGGAACGAAGTGTGCAGGGTTCTACAAGCTGCTCTGAGCTGGTAGTACAGTAGTAGGTCTAGTGCGGATAGTGGTCTGTCAGCTTGGTTCTGTGGCAACTCCAAAAAAGTGTCATGTGGGTACAGGTTGCCCAGTGTAGTGAGGCCCATATTGCGTGCTCGCGCAATGGTGCCCTTGTCATGAAGTGTAGGGAATAGTGGGTGGTATGCTAAAGGAGTAGATGGGGCATATAACAGTGGGGTGCCTACACGCTTCCTTAGTCCTTCCCAGGCCCATCTGAGTGTTTCGACCGTATTTACTTCGCCAGTTTTCCTGTGATATGACTTATATATAGCAGCATGCAAGGGAATGGGATCCGCCACGTCTTTCTCAATAGCTACGTGAGGCTGAAATGGAGTGGTGTATATCCAAAAGTGGAAGAATTGGGCTTGTGCGCACAACGCTAGAGTTTGAGATCAGGGGTACCCAAACCTCCCCGTGAGAGCGGCTGTGTCAAAAGCTCCCAACTAACTCCCGGCTGTTTGCCAGCCCACACTATTGTTAATAAAATGGAGCGAAGAGATGTGAAAAAGGCTCGGGTAAGATGAATGGGTATATTAACGAATAAGTAGAGAAATTTGGGGAGGACTATCATTTTTGTTATGGCTATTCTACCAGCCAACGACAGTGGCAATGCCGACCACAATTTAGACTTGCCCTCCAGCCATTCTAGCAGTTTACCAAACTTCATGCACCAGATCTCTTGCATGTCTCTGCTGAGCCATACACTCAGATACTTTACTGCCCCGTCAGCCCATTTGAGTAGGAATTCTAATTCGGTTGCAACTGGGGCTTCAGTTAGTGGCAGAAGTGACGATTTGGACCAATTGATTGTAATGCCTGACATACCGCCAAATTGAAGGATTTCACGTAGCACTGGATTCAAATTTACATCTGGTTTACGAATATATAATGTGATGTCATCAGCGTACATAGAAATTATAAGGCTTCTGTCTGTAAACCTATCCCATGGAAGGAATGGTGTTGTCGTATTCTGGCTGCTAGTGGTTCCATCGCCAACGCGGATAGCAGTGGTGACAGTGGGCAGCCCTGTTGTGTGCCCTGTGTTATAGGGAATGGTTCAGACAAAAGCCCATTAGCACTAAGGTGGGCAGTTGGGTTAGTGTAGAGCAGACCAATCAGTTTGATGAAATTAGGGCTAAATCCCAGTCTGGGCAGTATGGTGAATAAAAAAAGCCACTCAAGGGAATCGAATGCCTTGGTGGCATCGAGAAATGCCGCAATGGCCGGCAACTGGGGATCAATTTGGTGAACTGTGGCAAAGAAGGATCGCAAGTTATGGGCTGTGGATCTACCTGGAATGAACCTTAATTGATCAGGTCTAGCAATAAGTGGTAGGAGCGGTTGTAGTCTTTTGGCAATGAGTTTGGCAAGGATCTTTACATCCACATTAATTAAAGAGAGAGGTCTGTATGAATCACATAAATTCGCCTGCTTATCAGGTTTTTTTTTTCTCAAATTATTTTTATTGGGTTTTCAAGGAAAAGAACATTATAAATGATAATAACAACAATAATAATAATAACAATTATACTGACAATTATAATGAAATAGAAATAGAAAACAAGGAAGAACTACAAAAGAAGAAGAAAATGCCAAGAGGTTACAAATCAAGTGACAGTTGGAATTGCGGTTATGTTAGAGATATAGGAGGTCTATATATATATCACTTTCTTCAGTCGGACTATGATAAAGTTATGTTACAGGCGTACATTTGAGGACATAAAAGTTTGTATACGATGCACTATAAGGATATCATGTTAGAACATCAAATACATTAGTATAGTAATCACATTCCCATATCCTAAGTGCAAATCTAGTGACAAAACATCAATTAACAAGAAACTCTCACCTATCTGCCCAAATCGAATCCGACTGTATAATATAAAGACATAATAGGGTAGCGTGAGGCAATTCCTATGTGGAACGATCCTTATGTGGAGGGATAGGTGAGAGGACTCATGTTCGTGGTCGAGATCCATAGGGAGGGTGTTTGTGCAATGGTAGTCATCGATAGGTTCAGTAGAGTGTATGCGTTAGTTTGTTGGGGCTTATGAGTTTCACGGAGGGTCATATTTAAAGGAAAAGGCATCAAGGGACCTCCATAACTTCCTATGTGGGGAGCGCCAGGGCGAAGAGTGTAGGGAGATATTATCAGCCCCTCTGAGAAAGGACAACCATTCTTGCCACATTCTGAAGGAGACTTCTTTGGAGTTCTTCCATTTATTAAGTACTATTTTGCAGGCAAGTGTAAGCATTAGATCTAACAGATAGCGGTCATTCTCATGTGGTAGCATTGGGTCTAAAAATCCCAGAAGGATATAGGAGAATTCCCTGGGGAGTCGATATTGAATGTTTTGTTTATACACTTGTATATTTTGTCCCAATATGTTTGTAGGATGGGGCATTGGAAGAGCATGTGAGCTAGATCACCAACATGTGCATTACAATTCCAGCATGTAGGGCTCTGGCTGAGGTTAAGCTTAAAGATCCTTTCAGGGGTCCAATATGTTCTGTTTATTAGCATAGGTTTCGTTTGGGATAGTACTGGAAAGATTTTATTTGAGAAGGGAGTTTTATGTGTCTTGTCCCAGTCGAAGGGGATGTTTCTAGTGTTAGATTCAGATTCCCATTTTATCTCACTTCTCAAGTGTGATTTGCATGGCTTTGGGGATAAAAGTTTGTAGATTTTAGATACAGTGTGCCCTGATTTTAGTAGTTGGAGTATCCTTGGGAGGATCGACGGGTCGGTGGGTATTATTGAACGTAGCGGGAGTTGTGCCTTTAGTTTCAGAAATTTATAAAAATCTAAGGAGTCTAAACCAAACCGTGATTGTAGTTCGGAGAAAGGAGAAGGGAGTTTCCCTGTAAAGAGGTCCCTGACTAGGTTTATGCCGTTTTTTGACCCTTTTTCCCAGAATAATATTTCTCCATCCACCTTCAGGTAAGGGTTGCGCCATAGAGAGGTTAAGTTGGATTTGTTGATTTTTACCGCTGACATTTGATCCAGGCGTAGTAGGGCTCTTTTAGTATTTTGAATGATATAGTTAGAATGAGGGATGGAAGAGATATCCATGGTTAGGAGAGCAGGTAAAGGGATTTCGTTGATGATTGATCTTTCTATGTCCACCCATACCGGGATGTAGTCAGGGTCGGTTAATAGCCAGTTAGATCCTTGCTTGCAAAGATACGCAGTTTGATAGTTCCTAAAGTTTGGAAGGCCCAAATCCCCTTTTTCTTTGGATAGTTGAAGTTTCTTCATAGAAATTGTGGGCCTCTTTCCTTGCCAGAGGAACGTGTTAAAAATCTTGTAAATCTTGGTCAAGAACTTATTAGAGAGTGTCATAGGCAACATACTGGCCATGTAGTTTACTAATGGGGTGATCATCATTTTTAATGTCTCTGCTCTTCCCCACCAGGATAAAAGTTTTGGTGACCAACCGTCTAGTAACGTGGACATTTTTTGATGAGGGCATTCTCATTAGTCTGAAGGGTGGTGATTAGGTCTATGGTGAAGTCTAAGCCTAAGTATTTGATACTATTTGGTTGCCATGTAAGGCCCGAGCTGCCAATTATTTCTTTGTCGCCAAGATTGTTGAGCAGTTTTACCTCAGTCTTATCTTTATTGAGCTTATAACCAGATACTGCGGAGAAGTCTTCTATTGAGGACATTAGGGCAGTAATAGCAGACTCCGCATTCTCGGAGATGACTAACACGTCATCTGCGTAAGCTGTTATTTTGACTGTTGTTGTTGAAGCGTATTCCTGTGATCTGTTTGTTGTTCCGTAGCTGATAAAGGAACTGCTCTATTGCTAATAGGAATAAGGAGGGTGAGAGTGAGCATCCTTGCCTAGTTCCCTGCTCTAGCTTAAAAGATGAGGAGAGGCTCCCACCTGCTCTAACTTTGGCGGATGGGTTAAAATACAGAGCCATTACCATTCTAATAAAATTGTCTCCCAAATTGAATTTTTCGAGTGTTGCTTTAAGGTAGGACCAATCTATTTTGTCGAAAGCCTTTTCAGCATCCAACGTGATTAGTACTGCGGGGGAGTCTGTTAGTTTGGCTTTTATTTTTATTTTAAAAGTTTTATATAGCGCTAGCTAGACCCGTGGGTATCAGAGCGCTTTACATACACACTGTACAAAACCAAAGGAAATTGCATTACTTAGTAGGAAGGCAGTAGGGAAGCAAAAACAGAGATAAAAAATACAACATGAAAAATAGATAAACAGTGCAGCGGAGGGAGAGAAAACAAACGAAGGTGGTTAACACAGACCGGTCACCACTATCCTTGAATGTCAAGAGAGAGAGGAGTTAACTCGGATATTGCAGTCTAGGTTAGTTGATGTTGGTCAGGAAAGTATTTGTTAAGGAGATGGAGTTTCAGGTCCCTTTTGAAACAGGAGAAGGAGGGGTTGCATCTGAGGACTCTAGGGAGAGAGTTCCATATCCTGGGAGCGTTGCCAGAAAACGATCGGTATTGGGTGGTTTTCTTTTTCAGTTTCGGAGGGATAAGAAGGAGTGAGTTAGAACTTCTCAGTGTTCTGGATTGACCTGCTCTTACCAGTTTGTTGTTCAGGTAGTTGGGGGCCGGAGAGTGAAGGGTTTTGTGTGTGATGCAGGCCAGCTTGTAAATACACCTCCCTTCCATAGGAAGCCAGTTGAGGGAGTTGAGAGCTGGAGTGATGTGTTCAAATCTTTTCACTCCAGATATGAGTCGAGCGGCCATGTTCAGCACTGCCCTTAGTGGGGCTAGGTGAGCTTTTGGAGTCCCTGTTAGGATGGCGTTCCCGTAGTCGATTTTAGAGAGAACTAGGGATTGAACTACTGTCTTGAGGAGAAGTGTGGCTCAATGGTTAGAGCGGCAGACCCTGATGCAGAGATCTGGCCCGGGACCAGGGTTCAATTCCCGCCTCGGCGGGTCTTGGGCTCAATTTCCTCGGACCTGATAATTCTCGCCTCGGTGCCTATTCTAATCATGGGTCCCACTCTGCAACTCTGGGCAATAGCTTGCTTAATCTCCACAACGGCCCCAACAGCGCTGGGATGCCTGGCTTCACCTTGGGGGTGCCCAGGAGTGGACATTTCACAGGGAATAGCCAGGAAGGGTTCCACAGCGGTATGCGTACAGCGCCAGGACACCCCTTTGGGGGTATAAGTGCGCTTTACAAGTACAAATTTCATTTCATCCTGGGGAAGAAAAGGTTTCAATTTCTTGAGGTGTTTTAGTGAGAAAAGAGCACCTTTTGCAGAGTTTTTGATGTGGGCCTCCATTGATAAGTTCTTGTCAAGGGTGATGCCTAGCGACTTCACTAGTCGGATAGGACGAGGGGGCAGTTTAGGGCAACCAGATTCTTGAGCCACTCTTGGATTGGTCGATGGTTGCTTTTTGGAGAGAATAGGATTAGTTCCGTTTTATCTGGGTTGAGCTTTAAGTGGTTAGTGTTGAACCAAGTTTGGATCTCGGTTAGAGTGACATTGAGGTGTCGGATGTCGTTGGGAGACTTGATTTTGAAATAGATTTGGGTGTCGTCAGCGTAGAGGTGGTAGTTCACTTCCGCTTTTTTCAAGATGATTGTGAGGGGCTCCATGAAGAGATTGAAGAGGGACGGGGAGAGGATCGAGCCTTGCGGGACCCCAAGTGTGACTTTTGTTGGCTTCGAGAGACAGAGGTTGATTTTAATTTGTTGCGAGCGGTGTTGAAGGAAGGAGGTGAACCATTTTAGTACTGTGCCATTAATGCCGGAGCGTTTCGACAAGGTCTCCAGAAGAGCTGGATGATTTACAGTGTCGAATGCCGCAGATAGGTCAATAAGGATGAGAAGGCAGGCGTCACCTTCATCTAAAGCCTTGTGAATATCGCCAGCGATGTTGAGCATAGCTGTTTCAGTGCTACAGCCTTTCCTGAATCCTGATTGAAAGGTGTCGAGGAGGTTGAACTCATCAATGTGTTTGTTGAGTTGGTGGAGAACGCATTTCTCCAATGTTTTCGCAAGGAACGGGAGGTTGGAGATAGGTCTGAGGTTGTTAAGATCATTAGGGTCGGCCCCTGGTTTCTTGAGAATGGGTGTGATTTGTCCTAGTTGAAGGGAGTCTGGGACACAGCCTGAGATGAGAGAGGCATTGATGATTTTTGTCCAGAAAGGGGAAATGGTGTGGTTGAGTTCTTTTATAATTGTGGATGGGAGGGGGTCCATAGTGTGGGAGGAAGGTTTTAGGGTAGAGATTATACTGAAGACCTCGTTTTCCGACATTAGCTCAAAGTCGGACCAATGCGCATTGTTTTTTAGCTGGAGGCAGACCTGATTGTCCTTGGTAAGAACTCTTTCTGATTGGTCAAGGGTGGTTAAAGGGGGCAGGTTAAGAGGGAAGGAGGGTTTGCGGTTTGGAGGAAGGATTGATCAATTTTTGAGACTTTATTAGAGAAGAAGGTGGCAATTTCTTCACATCGCTCTTTGGTGGCTATGATTTCGTTAGAGGGAGTGCAGTTTGTTTGGCATTTGACAATGTTGAAGAGTTCTCTCGGTCTGTTTTTCACCAGATCTAGTTGGTTGCGGAAGAAAGACGCCTTTTCACTGAAAATTTGTTTTTTGTATGCCTGCCGAGCAGATCTAAGTTGCGCTAGGTGCAAGGTCGAGGGGTTTAGTCTCCAACACCTTTCCGTTTGTCTGAGTTGACGCCTTTCGTTATTCAGATCCATATTGAACCAGGGTTTAGATTTGGTTCGCCTCATTTGTTTGAGTTTGAGTGGAGCTACTTGGTCTAAGACCTCTGTCATTTTAGAGTTAAAGTGTGTAGTGAGGTCATCGGCCGTCCATGATGAGGGTTGGGGTTGTAGATGGGCATGAATCCTGGATTCAAGTTCGGGTAAAGGGACTTTTTTGATGTTTCTGGTCCAGTGCTTAGGTTTGTCATCACGAATAGGTTGGTGTCTGACAAGTGCATCAATCTTGAACAGAATGAGGTGGTGGTCTGACCAGTCAATGGGAGAAATCGCTCTCAGAGAGACCAGTTCATTGTTGGTAATGATCGCATCCAGTGTTGCACCTTTGATGTGAGTTGGTTCATTGCAGAGTTGTTTGAGATTGTATATTTCAAGTAGGTTGGATAGGTTCTGGACAGTGGAGTCTTCTGGGTCATTCCAGTGGATGTTGAGGTCACCCAGGAACACGTCTTTTGTGTCTGTCATGGAGAAACGTGTTATTAGGTCTGTTAGTTCTTCGGGGAAAAGGTACGCTCTCCAGGAGGATGGTAGATGGTGTGGAATTTGATGGGAGAGGTGCCCTTGGCAGTGAGTTTGACACCCAGGTATTCAAACGATAGGTATTCTGCAGGTTTAAGTTTGGTGATCTGTATTCCAGCTTTGTGAATGATGGCTAGTCCCCCCAGTTTTGATTGGCCTGTCTTGTCTGATGATGTTGTACCCTGGAGGGGTGAGAATGTCAAGAATGGGGGTGGAGTGGACATTAAGCCAGGATTCTGTGAGGAAAGCGATGTCAATTTCTTCAGCGAGTAGAGCTTCAGCAATGTCTGTGGCGTGTTGTACTGCTGATCTGCAGTTTAGGAGCATGCAAGAGAGAGGGCGGGGAGCCTTGGTGGTGGGGGGAGCTAGGTGGATAGAGGAGTATTGAGCAGGAGGTCTAGGCGAGTGGACAGTTTTAGGGAGTCTGTTAGTGCCAACAATAACAGGGATGGGGAAAGGGGCTGATTTCTGGCTCAGAGCGAGGTAAGGGTCGTTGGTCACATCAGGTTTCAATACCGAAAGGGGAGGCGATCCCGGTTGGGTCGAAGTGCCTGACTCGTTGACGGACTGGAGGGTCGGGGGTGCTCTGTGGGGCCATGGGAGAGGTATTGAGGGGGTTTGATCAAATCTACCCGACGAGAGGGAGTACGGTGGCTTGGTCCTGTTGAGAAGGTCTTGTTGTAAGTGTAGGAGATCGGCAGCAAGGGAGTTAATTTTCTGCTCCATTCTGTTCAGTTGCTGTGTTATTGAGCTGAAAAAGTTTAAGGTTTCTGGCAGGGGTCGAGAATGACTTGGGCCTATGGAGGGAGAGTGAACAGGGGTCAGGGATTGGACGGAATCAGTGGGATTAGGAGAGGGGAGAGGTTGGACGCGGGGAGCCGGATTAGTAATGATCCCATTCAAGGAGTTCAGAGGAGGAGTAGAGGGTCTACTGTCCAAGTGAGGAGGGAGAGAAATTCTGGGTAGGAAGTCAGAGTTCCGGGGAATGTCAATGAGATTAGCGGTGGAGGCAGGTTGTGTATGTGGGTGTGCGACGGCGGACGGGGAGTGGGCGGTAATAATAGGGGGGAAAGTGTCTGCTGTATTGGTGAAGACGTTGGACATGGGGAAGTCACGGGGGTTGTCAGTGTGGTAAGTGGTGGAGACGGGTTGTGCCTGTGGATGTGGGACATCGGAAGGGAGTGTGCAGTGGTGGTAGGGGGGAGAGTGACCGCTGGATTGGAGATGACGTTGGACAAGGGGAAGTAAGGGTCGGGGGAAGAGGGTCTGTGTTGGAGGAAGGGGTAGTTTGAGAGGGAGGGTTCAGATTATCAGAGGTCGAAGGGGGAGTGCCTGTGGGGATTTCAGTCATGGGAGGGCTGAGGGTGAAGTCCGAGCTGACGAGATCGAGATCGGCCTTGTGGTGTTTGTTAATTGTGATTTTGTTGTTCCTGGTGTGATCAGTTGATTTAATAATGGTGGGCGTTTGGCGGCGGAGAGTAATGATGGGGGTAGTGTGATTGTAGTGAGTGATGGTGGATGTCCATGAGTTGAAGAGAGGTTCTTCAGGGCAGGGAGATTGGATCAGTTCCACGTTATTAGTGAGGGTGGTGGGGGATAGGGGAGATAGGGTTTGGTGGTTCAGTTGAGTTAACAAGGAAAGAAGTGTGGGGAAGTGGCGGTCAAAAGTGGTGAGGTGCGGGTCGGTGGCCTGTATGAGAATGGTTCCAGTTCTGTAGATGGAAATGGTGAGTTCCCCTTTGAAGGTCGGAGAGATAGTGGTGGAGATTTTTTCACCATAGGGAATGATTACTGACTTGGCGACTTTAAGGTGAAGAGAGCAGGTGTTTTTCCATTTAGTCGGGCGATTAGTGTAAAAAATGAAGTTAGTTTTCGTGTTGCCGTTGGTCGCTGTGTGGTAGTTATCTACAATGAGTGTTTCCGGGTGTTGTTTTAGAGTACTGTGCTTGAAGTTCTTTTTGCATTACTGGTCAATTTGTCTGGGTAGTTAATGGACCAGGAGTTGGGTCCGTAACGCACGAGATTCGAGTTACGGGAGGGGTTAGGCGGGCGCATGGTTGAATGGTAGAAAATGCCGGGGCGCAATCAGGAATCAAGCAGTAACCATGCTTTTACAGTAAGCATCATTTGGCCCAAATCAGGGGGACACTCCAAACGCAGGGGGAGTATCAGCATTTTTCAATGCCTGCCATATTGGGAGGAGACAATGTCCACAAGCCAATTCCTAGTAACAGTCCCATAAGCACATCAGCCTGTAACATAAACCACATTATGCACAGTATCACATTAGGCGCAAAACCTTAGACGCCAACCTCACCATCATAAACATTATGCAATTCTCTCATCGGTCTAAACGCATTAGACACTAACATGCTAATCATAAATCACATTAGGAAATATCTCACAACCTAAATGCATTAGGGAATAATAACCTCGCTAGCATAACCACATTATGCAAAACCTCACAACCATAAAAGTACATTTAGAGGTAAGAAACAGGGTGCGTAAACCATAGTAAATGCATCACATTTCCTAGCACCATATTTTAGGACAGAAACCACATTAGCACATAACCTCACGGTAGAAACCATAGCAGAGGCATCAATCACATTAGGGCCTGGCGCCCTACAATCCTAACAGTCCCCCTAACAGGCTTTCTCCAAGACGTGGCATAAAGTTTGTGTATTATCACTAGAAAGTCTGTTCTTTAGAAATCCCACTTGTGAAGGGTGAATAAGTTTGGATAAATATTTTTGGAGACGTTTAGCAAGGATCATGGCATAAATTTTGCAATCTAAGTTAATCAGGGATATAGGTCTGTAAGTTTTAGGTTGTGATGGGTCCTTCCCTTCCTTGGGTATCACCGCTATGATAGCCTCTGCAGGTGTCCCATTTATCTGGCCGGATTCACTAAATTTGTTGAACATGTTTAGAAGAGGGGGAATCAGAACGGATGCAAATGACTTGTAGAATTTTGCATTGAACCCGTCCGGTCCAGGCGCCTTCCCTACTTTGAGGGATTTTATCGTGTCCCCAATTTCGTTGGCGGATATTGGGCCATTGATTTCAACCTTGTCTTGTTCTGAGAGAGCAGGTAGGTCGCATTTGCTTAAGTAGTTTTGGGCTTCAGCAGTGCATAGGTCGTGGTTTTTGCTATACAATGTACTGTAAAAATTCTTAAATATTTCTGCTATTTTGTCAGGGTCAGAGTGAGCATCTCCCTTCTGGTCCAGTAAGTTCTTAATCGTATTTTTCTGTAATTTTAAGTAGGAAGCGAAGCTCTTCCCCGCCTTAATGGATTCACAGAGCCTAATGCTCTTTTGTTTATTAATCCACACCCCTGCCCTGTTACTTATTCTTTTATTATACTCATATTTCTTTTTCACCAATTCATTCAAGACAGAGGTTTCTCTAGATGCAATGTGTTTCCCTTCCAGTATAGATATCTCCTTTTCTAGTTTTTGAAGATTGCTGTTGGTGTCCCTGTTCATAGCGGACCTAATTTTAATGATCTCACCCCTAAGAGTGCTTTTTAGTGCTTCCCATCTTGTGAGGTCCGAGGTGTCTCCAATTTTATTTACCATGAGGTAGTTATGGATCGCACATTCAATGCTTTGCCTGTTTGAATCTATATCTAATACCTCATTATTGAATCTCCATAGGGATTGTTTTTTAAAAGGTTTCGGGTCATTAATGGATAGACTGATGCATGAGTGATCTGAGATCACTCTTGGCTCAATGGAAGTTTGATCTATTCTGTTTACAGCATTGTCGGAAATAAGCAGGTAATCAATGCATGAATAAGAATTATGGGGAGATGAATAAAAAGTGCACTCCCTACCTGTGGGATTCTGTAACCTCCAAGTGTCCGTCATATTAAAACGTTTACATAAATTGTTAAGAGCTTTGTGTGACTTATTGACATGAAAAGGACAGCGTGAGTCCCTATCTAAGGCTGGGTCCAAGGGAAGATTAAAGTCTCCCGCAAGTATGTGCATGGCGGTGTCTGGAATTGTTTTAATTTGTTTACTAAGATCTTCCCAGAAGGCTGTGTCGTCCTTGTTGGGGGCATAAATGGTTGTGATGTAGAATTCCATGTTATGTTTTACCAATTTCGTTGTGACCCACCTACTCCGTGTGTCATTTGAGCTTGAAACGAGGTCTATGTTGGCTTTTTTGGCTACTAAAGTCAGGACACTGTTTTTTTTACCTATTGCATCTGAACCTGCAACGTCACTATAAAACGTATTTCTAAGTGAGTTGAATTGTTTGGAATCGATTTTAGTTTCTTGTAACAAGATGATATCACCCCTCTGTTTGTGGAGATAGTCAAGAATCTTACTTCTTTTGATTGGGTGTTTTATGCCTTTGACATTCAGCGAGACTATCTTGATGTTGTGTTGGGCCATAGCTATCGGTAGGAACTGAGACATGATAGGTGTGATATGGTCGTACTGTGCGTTTCACTACCTAGGAGAATCCTTTTGGCTCGTTTTCTCACAGTATGGGTAAGGAGTGGACCTCCTTTTTTGTATGAACAATAGAATCATTATGCGCTCTGATGCTACCTTGAGTAGGATCGTGAACATATAGGGCACACCTCCCGTTGAGGGACCACCTGTATGAACAAAGGTTTCACTGCAATTCCTGACATCTGAATAATGAAAACTATAATGATAATAAATATAATAATAACAGTAGGCAAAGAAAAACAAAACAAGTACATAAGGGAAAACAAGATCTAAACCCCTTTCCCCTCCCTCCCAACCCCCAAGGTAGTGAACTGGCATGGTGACAGGGGAAGAGAGCTCCCCTCCCATGGAAAACCAGGTTAGAATAAGTTGAAAGCATGAGACCAACCTATGCCCTAAGGCATGAACATCAATAATCGGGTTGAGATAAAAGTCTCTGCTAGAGATACACTGACTGCTCGTTTAAACATAAGAGCAGTTTGGAACAAATTGGAACAAGCTAGTTGCTATAACCATTTATCTGGTGTTATTTATGTGGTGTATGGTGTTATAAACCTAAAAGAGTATATACTCAGACAATGAATCGTCTGCCAGGTAAGTGGCATTGATTAGATCCACAACAATGGACTAACAGTGGACTACAGTGGACTAACAGTATGGACTAACACCATGACTGAGCATAAACAGAGCCATGTCATCACATAACGGGCAAATTTAGTACTTACTCCAGAGCTGTGTTTCGACGGATTTGCATAACTTTAACACAGTAATGATGTGGTACATTTAGGTCAATTACATACATTTGGCAGCCGTTTAACTTAGCAACATTACACTATTACACTTAACAGGATTACAACAGAGAAATCTAGTATGGCAATTGAACACTAAGCAATTTAGCGGTTATTAACTTATCTGGATAACGTCATGGATTTCTTAACTGAGTTACGTCGAAGAATTTCACGTGGCAAGATAACCAGCATACCTAAGATGTATAGCTTACAACTTACAGAGAGGACAGAAGATTCAAAGTTGTGCACTTGCCAATACAGTGGTAACTCAAGTTCTTGCAGCAGAAGGCCCAGGGGGCCGAGATGACCAAAAGAGTTTCATCTTTTCCGTTGTGCACTTGCCAATACAATGGTAGTTCAAGATCTTGTAGCAGAAGGCCCAGGGGCCGAGATGTCCATAAGAGTTTCATCTTTTCCGTCGAGGAATCTTTTCAATGCTAGATGATCGGTGAAAAAGTGTGGAGACCCCTGAATCGTGACGCGATATTTGGCTGGGCTGCTTATCGGGTTTTAATAGGGAAATGATCACCGCTTCCCGCATAGTTGGCGGTAGCATCCCGCATTCTAATGATTCTTGGTATACATCCAGTAGTCTAGGCGCTAGCTCTGCTGCATACGCTTTGTAGAAAGAAGTCGTCAACCCATCAAGTCCCGGTGCTTTCTCACCTGGCAGGCCGTTGATGACCTTAGTTATGTCTTCTACCGAAAAGGGTTCATCTAAGTAGGATCTGTGGGCATTACTAAGCCAAAGCTCGATAGATTCCAGGTAAGTGTTCAGCTCAGGGTGGGGGCCGCTTTGCGAGGATGAATATAGTGAGGCATAATAGTGGAGAAGAATTGGGTGATTTCGAGTCTAATTTGTTCTAGGAATGCAGCATCAGAGAGAGCGTGTGGTGGGAGGCGCCAGCTAAACACGCGGGGCAGAGTCTGTGGTATCGTCCAGCGCAGTTCAACAGGAGCATGATCCAACAATGTGCGGGCAGGTGTTTAACATCTGTTGTCCAGGAAGCAATGTCACCAGTAACCAGCCAGTAGTCTAGTCTGGACCAGGCGCTATGAAAGGAGGAGATACAGATTCCTTCCCTAATGTCTGGGTTCCTACTGTGCCAGATGTCTTCTAGGTTGTGATCTGATATTATATTGTGTAATTGTTGAGCCGCCCTAGTGTGTGAGCAGCGCGTAGCCCCGACTCTATCCCATTCGTCTTGTAACGTGACATTAAAGTCTCCACCCCATATAACTGTGTCAGCGCCGACTGACAGCATCTTTGCGAATACAGTAAGAAAGAATTGCGGGTCGTCCACATTTGACCCGTAGATAGCCACTAGTGTAACCTGTGTGGACATCAGTGAGCCACTAAGTATGATGTACGCCCCTCCGGGTCAATTTGCTTGTATGCGGTTGTCCAGCCTAGACCACGTCTAATCAACACCGCTACTCCCCTTGCGTAGTTGGAATATGGTGCTGAGTGCGTCTCCCCCCAGTATCTGTTGTGTAATCTTGGGTCCGTATCATATTTCAAATGAGTCTCCTGCAGAAAGCACACGTCTATGCGGTGTCTAATTAAATATGTATGCATCAGTCTGAATTTCCTAAAGTCGTTCAGCCCTCTAATGTTCCAAGTAATAAATTTAGCCTCCGTCATGGGACAGTCATGGGACAGTTGGTGTGTTATGTGGTATATACCTGAGAACATCTGTGCATGTTGGAGCTAGGTATGATGCAGATAAATTACTAGTGCGACATCAGAGTGCAGATGGGAACTGGAGTAACGGTTTGGATAAATGAGCTGAACTGTGGTTTGCTATATGGATATACTGTATGTCTAACGATGTGAGGTCTGAAGATACTGCTAACACCCTGTCCCGCCCCCCACCCACACCAACCTCCCAATTAGGTTGTGGCATTTCCCCCCCTCCCTCCCTTTTACAACCCATAGCAACCAGGAAACAAAAACACATGGGAAATCTCCCTTTGGGGGCTAGGGACGCCGGCATAAACTTGCCGTGTGGCAGGGTGGCCAGGCCATATCAGTTATGTAGAAGCCGACAGATATGTAACTTGCGTCATCACAGAGACAAAGGGAATGTTTAACATATAACCTGATAGCGTTGGGAAACCTGTCGAACAGATATGTAAGTTTGTATATTGAATACCATGGGTCAATTTCAAGAACAGAGTAACTAGTTAGTTGTATCAGTCATTGTCACTTAAGTTCTGCTCTGATTCAGTTTGCCGGGATGAGCAAGGCGGAGACTTTCTGGAGCATACATGTTTGGTATACTTAAGAGCCGTTTTGGCGTCTGTGAAGAAGTGTGACTGCCTGTTAGACTTGGCATCTTTTGGCGTGTTTCCCCTGTTTTTTTTTGCTTTCTGACCTCCCGGTTTTGACTCTGTTTGTGCTGGCTTAGTGTTTCTGCGCACTTTTCTCACTGCTGATCAGGGGTAAAGTGCAAGTGCTCCTGTGGTAAAATGTGTTATGGATTGGTGTTTCCATGATTGGCCTATTTGATTTATGTGTCAGTCCCTAGTAAAGTGCACTGAGTGTGCCAGGGCCTGTAAATCAAATGCTGTTAGTGGGCTGCAGCCCTGGATTGTGCCACCCACACAAACAGCCTGTAAATGTAACTCGGGCCTGCCATTGCAGAGCCTGTGTGCAGTCTGGTACTGCCATGCCGACTTGGCAAGTGCACCCACTTGCCAGGCCCTAACCTTCCCTTTTCTTACATGTCAGTCACCCTTAAGGTTGGCCCAAGGTACCCCTGTGAATTCCTGCCAATTTAGTTTTCACTATTGCAAGGCTACCTGTTCCCCATAGGACAGAATGGGGAGTTTGTTTATAACATCTTATAAACATAACTGGCCCTGGGAACTAGGTAGGAAAATAAAGTTTAGTATGCCTGAACTCAGAATCTAAAGATGCATCTTTTAGTGAAGGTGATTTTTACATCCTGGGTTTGAAAATA